>ML793922.1:28350-82594 GCA_009831015.1 Picea engelmannii
CATTATGTGGTGTTCTCCCGCTTTGGGTTTCCACGTAAAACACTAGTGTATTGTTTATGTGTATGATTGTTCATTTGTTCATTGCTCATTATTGGATGATAATTCTAAATTGATATAACACTTGGATTATTTGGTTTAAAAAGGATTATAATTGTTTTATTATTGATTCACCCCCCCCTCTTAGTAATCCAACATTCTTCTATTGGAATATCCATGGAAGTTTACAGATGATATTGGTATCGTAGTATATTTGTTTGGGATATTTTTTGAAAGTTGCAAGATCTGAGAATTGTCTTAGGAAGAAAGTCACAGAACACGAGCCATGGCGGATAAGTTTGTTCACAACAACCCTCGAGATCCAATGGAAGAGAGATTTTTGAAGCTTGAAGATAAAGTCGTTGACGTATCTCGCAACATGGCCCTCCTTATGGCATCTCTAGCAAGCAATATCGAACCATTTGAGGATTTTGGAGGCTCTAACTCAGAGATCGAATCAAAGGAGAAACAAGAATAAAATGAAGACCCAGAAAAGGAGTCAAGGAAGGACCTCGAGAAAGAGAAACCAAGTCCTAGTGCCATTACCCCTTCATAGTCTTTATTTAAAATGGAAGTGAAAGTGGAAATCAAGTAATACCAAGGTGATATCAATAAACTAAAGTTATATCATTGGTTGTAACAATTAGAGGTCTATTTTAGTGTTCACAATATAGACAAGGAGAAAAATATTTTGTTTGCCTGATTGAAATTAGGGGCCATGCATTGACTTGGTGGGAAATCCACATAGAGACACTTAGGTTGGAGGGTGATCTGCTAGTAACTAAGTGGGAGTATTTAAAAAATCTCATTAAGTCCCAATTCTACCCTATTAGATATGTATAGGACCAATGGATCCATTGGCATTACTTCACGCAAAGGAAAGGGCAAAGTGTGTAGGAGTACACCACCAAATTCAAAAAGATGGCTATCATGATGATTATTTCTCCCAAGAACCCAAATGTACTCCTCAAGTATTTGGGGGTTCTAAAAAGTCATTTTCAAAATAAAATGATGATATTCAATCCAAATATAGTTTGATAAGGCAAGTGTGCAAGCACAATATCTAGAAAATATAGGCCACAAAAAAGGATAGCCAAGTGGTTCCAAGAAGAAAGACCACCAAGACACTTCCAAGGAGGGGAAGAAGAAGTGTAAAGGGAAAGAAAATAATATGAAATCCATTGCACATCAGTGCACAGATCCAAGTAACCACTATAACCATTGAAATATCGATGGTCACACTAAATAAAAGTGTTGGAAACTACATCAAGAGTTGAACCCTAAGAACTATAAGAAGGTGCCAAGAAAAAGAAGCTTTTATCCATGTATTCAAGCAGTTACGTAGAGAGAAACTCAGATGTGGATGAGAATATTTCCTGCACTTCAGTGAAAAAGGAGGTGAATCAGAGTGTCCTTCATCACAATTAAGAGAAGGATATGACAAAACTATTCATATCACAAGGAAGAGAAGGAGATGAAAAAACTCTTCCATATCAAAGATCAAGGTCGTGAAACAATGTAAGATCATTTTTTTGTAAGTGAATATTTTATTGATGAAGTGGAGTTAGATGTATTACCCCTTGACATGTGTGGTGTATTGTTTGGAATCCCTTACATGTATATGAGGGATGTGATCTTCATGTGTAGAGAGAACTAGTATTTTTTAATCAATGATGGGAAGTCTTTCATCAACAATGCAGATAAAGGTAAACTGAAGATCTCACTGGTAAGTTCCAACCAAGCCAAAAAGTTTATTAATTCAAGTAAGAAGTATGTTTTTCTTTTCTTACAAGAGAATCAGTTGGGTGATGAATCGATAGGAGTAAAGGAATCCCTGGAGGGATGTAATGAAAAGAAGAAATAACAATTGGAGGAGTTGTTGTGGGCATACAGAGGAGTGTTCTAGGATCCTAAAGAGATGACACCTAAGAGGGAAGTGGAACACAAGATATAGTTGTTACCTGAGTCCCCATTACCAAATATTGGGTTGTATAGACAATCTATTTTAGAAGCAAATGAAGTGAAGAAACAATCATAGCAGCTACTAGAGTAGGGAGTAATTTGACCAAGCACATCACCTTATGGGTCACCTATTATCATAGTACCCAAGATGGATAGGACTTGGTGAATTTGTATCGACTACAAAGTTTTGAACAATATTACACTCAATAATTGATACTCTCTACCAAGGATTGATGATTTGTTAGGCCAATTGCAGCATGCCAAGTACTTCACCAAGTTGGATCTCAAATAGGGATACCATCAGGTACATTTCAAAGAATAAGACACTTGGAAGACCACCTTCAAGACAAGGCAAGGTTTGTATGAATGGTTGGTCATGCCATTCGGTTTATGTAATGAACCGGTTACATTTATGAGACTCGTGAATGATGTATTGTGCCCATATTTAGATTCATTTAATATAGTGTATTTGAATGATATATTGGTTTATAACTCTACCTAGGAGGAGCACATGTCACATCGCATGTAGGTGTTAGATAATATGAAATGGTACCAACTGCTAGCTAACCTCAATAAATGTGATTTTTCTCGGTCATTGGTGTATTTGGGGTATGTGATCGGTGCAAGGGGATCTCAAGATATAACCCACAAATATGGAGGCCATCATAAAATGCCTAGTTTATACTAATGTAACTGAAGTTGGGAGATTTGTTTGGGTAGAATAGTAACTACAAAAGTTTATAAGACCTTTTTCAGTAGTAACTACGCCACTACATGCCATAACAACAAGCAATAATAGTTTCCATTGGGGAAAGAATCAACATAAATCTTTTGACGAGATAAAATGAAAGATCACTTGTTCTCGCATTACCCAACTTGCATAATCCCTTCTAAGTGGACACAAATGAAACTAGGTATGTTATGGAAGCATTTTTTATGCAAGGAGGTAAGACAATATGGTATCATTCTGAGACGTTTCAAGGGGGATTTTTGAACTACCCTACATATGATAAGGAACTCTATGCTCAGGTTCAAGCTGTTAATAAGTGGAAGCACTATCTGATGGGAAAGTAAACCATTATCCACATAGATCACTAGTCACTGAAGTATTTGCAGGTCCAAAGTAAGATTCAACAAACCAGACATTACAAGTGGATGGGTTTTTTTAGCAATTTCATCTAGTAATAAATTACAAGAAGGGAAACACTAAGAAGTTGGTGGACATGCTTTCAAGGCCACCTACATATAAAGTTATAGATTTGGGAACTTGTATGCACATGGATATTTTTACCCATGGTGCATACAAAGAGGCATACACAAAATATGAGGACTTCAAAGCGGTGTTTCGACAGGTACAAAGCCAAATTCATGTAGAGGAAGGTGACAGTAAGGTTGACTATCATCTCCATAATGGGTTACTCTACAAGCTAGACAAGCTTTGTTTTCCTAAAGGTGAAATAGTGTAGCTTATTAGAGAGGCTCACACCTATAAGGTTGTAGGATATTTTGGTGTTGGGAAGATAGTTGCTAACTTACAAAGGTATCTGTTCTAGCCTAGAATTCAAGAAGATGTAGCACACTATATTATAGGATGTATATTTTGTTGTACCAGCAAGCCTAGTAATGGAAAGAAAGGTATATACAACCCATTACCTATACCCACTCGATCTTGGGAAAGCAATTCCATGTATTTTGTGGGTGGTTTACCAGTATCCCGGAAGGGACACGACTATATTTTTTTGGTAGTTGACAAGTTCAGTGAGATGTGTATCCTTATGCCTTGTAAAAATACAATCAAAGGACAAGAAGTAGAAAATATGTTATTTGAACGAGTCTAGGTGCACTTTTGGATACCAAGGAGCATCATCTTAGACAGGGATACCAGATTTCTCAGTTCCTTTTGGACTACACTTTGGAAGAAGATGGACATAAAGTTCAAGAGATATACAACATTCAATCCATAGATAAATGGGCATACAAAAGTAGTCAGCAGGACATCAGTACAACATTTGAGGGGTTACAACCATAAGCATCCAAAGACCTAGGATAAAAATATGATCTATATTCAACACTCTTATAACAGAGTAGTCCATACTTTTGCCGATAAGCCTCCTTTTGAAACTTGATTTGGGTATTTTCCACCTTCACCCTTGGATGTTTCTTATGGATAGCAAGGAGGAATGAGGGAATAAATCACAGGAGAAGCACTCAAAGCAGATAAATTTATTGAAAGATTAGGAAAATTCATTTGCAAGTATATGAGACATTGAAGAAATCATTAGAAAAGTATAAGGCCAAACATGATAAACAAAGAATTGAGAATTCATTCAAAGTGGGAGACAAAGTTTGGTTACAACTAAACAAGGAAAGACTACAAGTTCATTGTAAGAAGATCAAGGATCTATGGTATGCCCCTTTTGAGGTATCGAAGAAGGTGGGAGATAACACCTACAGACTTAGTCTAGCCCCATACATGCACATTTACTCATTAATGAATGTGGAGAATTTGAAACTCTATGAGTATTCCATGTTAGATCAAGAAGTAGAGTAGGTCCTACCTAACATAGAGGAATTAACACCAGATGCTTAGGCAGGGTTGGAAAAATACATAGTTTTGAAAAGGAAGTATGAACTACAAGACATGGGCAGTTTGACCTTTGGCAGATTGGGTTGAAAGGACAACTTCCAAGAAAAGAAAAATGGTACTCCAAGGAGAAGGTAGAGGAAAATTTTCCTCGCCTCATTCAGTAAAGATTTTGGGGACCAAAATCCTTCCTAGATGGAGAGGTATGATTTAAATTAGATCATTATATAGTTTTTCATCTATCTTAGTGATTTCTGGGTGGAAAACATTGGAGGAATCGACTTGCAAGGTCATTTTAGTGACATGCCCTAGTTTGGAAAATTGGGGTTCATAACCTTTCAAAACCATTTTGAGGCATTAAATGACATTTTCTAGGTTATAGTGACCAAAAATTGTGCCACACCCTTGAAACAATTCTACACTCTAAGACCTTTCCAATGGTCCATAAAATGCCTCAATCAAATCTTGTATCCAAAATTTGTACCTCCCACAAGTTGACCTACCTTGTTGACCACCATGGTACGAGTGGATGCCACATCAACCTCTATTACTCACACATATGGGGCTAGCCGCATCAGGACTTTCAAGAATATTATAGAAGGTCCAAACATGATCACTAATTTAGGGTTGAGGAAGTCAAAACCTTAACCCTAGATGGGTATCGTGCTATGTTAAATATCGAGCCACTAGGAGGAGAAAGGGGTTCCATTATTTTGTATTGTACTTATTCCATAGTTGAGAAGAGCATCCAAGGAGTGATATTTTGAGAGCATAACATAGGAGGTAGCAGATTTTGTAGCATCCATTTAGGTCACAGTGTCAAAGACAAATCCATAATGAGTTCCTCTTTATTTGTACTTGCTTTCCATAACTGAATAAAAGATAGCAAAGCATAGGCCTCACCTTCTAGTTGGATTTTCTCCCATATTGGGTTTCTCGTGATACATATTGTGTTAAATTGTGTGGATGGTGTGCATATTTTTCCTATTGTTTCATTTTTGTTTTTGGTTATTTTCATAAATTTAAGCAAATCTAGTAATTAATTAATCTGGGATCTAAGGAAAATTATTCTACATAGTCTAAGATTTCAAAATATTATAAGATTTGTTGTGATGAGTTGTTCAAATGGAATATCCATGGTGGTTTACATATCAATGAGGGCACTTGCACCTTGGATGATTATTGCATGAAGGCTACTGTAACTACCTTTCGCACTTTCGTTGATCGGTCCCGGGCCTTGATAATCCCAGGCTAGTTTTTGAAAGGCCCCTTTAATGGTCAATTTCTTGTTTGTTTAATATTGTGGATTCTTATGGTGTGTTCTGTTTTGACTTGTTTCTAGTTGGACTTTTTTTTTTTCTTTCATTGAAACACATCTTTCACTGTGGTTGACCAGCCTCCTCATTACTCTCATAGGTAGTGAGGATTTCCTTTTGAGATAGAGGAATCACCTACTATGAGGTGGTGGCTGTCCACACCAAAAAACAAACACACAATTGTAGGGGCTCATTCCCCATATTCATAAAAGATTGAACACTTGGAGATTTAAGTCATCGACACAAATATTCCAATTAATTTTAATTCCCCTTTGATAGATCCTTCAAACCCTTTTCTTATCAAGTTGGATGAACCATCTTTGCATGATCCTTTTTCCTATTTGAGCAGTTCACAAACAATGTTAGGCATCAGTGGGTCATTAAGTGTGGGAATACTTACTCCCACTACCTCAAATGTGTCAGGAGGAGTCACCATTGGCGCCTCTAGACCACTTGTTAGTGGGATAGTCACTCCCATTTTTATGCCTCGAACATCAAGTTCCCCTAGTTGGGGAACTCAGTCGGTCATTACACCTATTCCTCCCTTAATTATGCCTATTTTTAACATGCCCATTATCTCCACATATTTGCTTATGTCTAGATTCATTTTCAGCAAGGGCCAAAGCATTGGTTACAATATTGGTAGTGGTTTTCCATTTGTCTTCGGTGTACTCATACGTAACTCAATGTGGATATATTATGTATTAAGATATATTTGGTATTATTGTGGTATTTTGTATTCAGATATTTGGTACATAACAAGTGGTATCAGAGAACTTTCCTTGGCTGGAAGTGTGGGGCAAATATTTTTATTTTTTGCAGATTTATTTTTTCAGAACCAAAAAAAAAAAAGAGGGCCGAGAAATTCCGGACGTTTTATATATGTTTTGGTGAAAATTTTTAAAAACTTGGTTATAGATTTGATTTCCTCTCAGAAAATCACCCAATTTAAATTAATAAAAATTAAAAATTAAAATAAATAAATAAAAATAAAATCGTCTAAAACGGAGTCCAGGAAGTCAAGTTATTTGCATTTTACAATCTATAATTTTCAGGGTTTTTTTTTTCCGCAGATGGTCGCGTGATTTTTCTTATTTCTGTAGCATATGAGGATGAATTTAAAAAAAAAAATCATATCTGAGTTCCTCTCACAATTTCACCCAATTTCAAAAAACAAATCCTCCAAATCGGAGCTTCGGAAGTGAAGATATCGTTGATTTAAAATCAACTATTTTGGGGGGCTTTTCGTGACAATGACGGGACTGTAGAGTTCATAACTTTTCATAGGGTGCTCAGATTGTTACCAGATCAATTCTATTGGATAAATTATTTTAAGATATTTCTTATGGTATATTTTATGTGGTGTTTCCAATGACTATTTCCTCTCAAACCCTCAAAGAAATTCTACAGATGACTGAAGCATTCAAAGCTCAATTGCATGACACATTGTATGGCACATTGCATGACAGATTGTGTGACCTTGCAGACAAACTCAAGGATAGTTTTCGTAGTATTCAAGATTCATTGGATAGCATGCTGAAGAGATTTCTTATGGCAGACATCAGGGATGAATATAATCAAGAAATATATGCTTCTTATGATTTTGAGGTCGATTGTGATGATTGGTATATGGATAGTTGTCATTTTGGGGATGAAAATCACTTCCATATTTTATTTGATGACTCTACTCCACCTTCTGTAGAGAACATAAATGTCACACATCGAGAGCTAGTTATGATTACCAGTGTCTAGCCTGCATATTCTACAATGGTATTGTTCCTTCCCGATTCAGCTTTGATCCTATCCCACTATGTGGATGGATATTCTTATTTGGATCCACATGATAGGTGTCAGTATTGGGAGCATCATTTTCAATTGGTTATTGGGTACCAATATCTTTCGTGTGGAGTTCACATGAGAAATTGGACATGGGACTGTGGTTTACAATGACGGTTGTACTACTTTAGCATGGTGGCTTTCATTTCTCAATGGGACCCTGGTTCTCTAGTCTACTTTAGCACTATGGTCCACACTTATCCATTGGACCCTTGTATATGGTTGTACATCAAGCATCAAGGACAACAATTTCATAAGGGGGATAGAATGTTAGGTAGTTAGAGAGGTAGTGGGGGTGGGGGGCGGGGGGTGCAGAGGGACCATAGTGATAATAGTGGAGGCCATTCAATGTAAGGTGGACTAGGTCCACTATATTATTAAATAAGGCCCACTATGGTAGTTAAATATAATAAATGAGTAGTTAGATATAATAAATGTAAGAGGACTTATTAGAAGGTTCTACTTCTAGAAGATTACTCCTCTAGAATGTTCTTAGGTGGTGGTAGCACTATATAAATGGGTTCAATCAATGTAATGAGATATGAAGAGAAGTATTGTATTTGGAGTTGAAGCTCCTTAGGAGGAAGCCCCCTCGAAGAGGCAAGTGAACAGGAGAGGATCCCTTCCATAATAGGATCAATTGTATGGTGTTTCCCTACCCAAGGGTTTTGATATAATAAAGTGGTGGTTTTCTATATTGTTCCATATATCTTGTGTGGTGATTGTATTCAGATATCTTTGGTTCTATTGAAGTATTTTGTATTCGGGTATTTGGTACATAACCCTCAACAACCCCTATTACAAATTTTCTTTTAGTTGGAATGCTTAACATGGAGTTGTCCCTGCAACTAATGTTACTCCTGTCCAAGGGGGAAGTAATTCCCCTGAGAACAATGGGGTGGGGAGATCTATGACTTTTTTTGAACCACAAGGCCCATCATTTAGCCACCATAATACATTTTCAAACACTCAATTTCCATTCTTGGCTACCTTGAACTTACCATGTGTATCCTGATTGACAAATGGCCCCATTAAGCATCACCCATATAACCAGTAATCCCTACTAAGTTACCATTGAGCATACCCAAGTTTGAGGGGTAGTTCAAAGAAGATCCTTCTACCCATGTCATGGAATTCCACCTTTTGTGTTCATCCAACTCCTTGGTGGACGATGGTGTGAGATTGTTTATTTTCCAATGCACCCTGGCCGAGAGCATGGATAAGTAGTACATTGATTTTCCATGCGCTTCATTTCATGATTTTTCATCTTTAGGGATGGCCTTATTGACCCATTTTCAACATTCTATCCATTATGAAATTGCAATAGATCTCTTGAAATCTTTGCGTAAGAGCACCACTACTCATATCTCTAATCATATACATGAATGGAGACAAAGATGACAGTGTAGGCTCATTAGGGCCTAAATTCGAGACCAAATTCTAACGGATTGGTTTGTTAAGTCCTTGTTTCCCAATATTTCCAAGGATGTCGGGATGTCATGAACCCTAATTGAAGAGTAAGTTATATTATGCACTCAACATCTAGATCTGATTTACTCTTAGTCTAGCACATTATATGAGTTCATACCTCATGCTCCTTGGTTATCTACAAACCCTCCTAAACCTACCTTGAGACCACATGTCAATGGTGTGATTGGTTTTGTTTCCCATTATTCCACTATCTTGTTAGCAGGATGGATGTCACATATGACTATATTTCATAATCTGTTGACAACTATGAAAACATTGCAAAATGCCTTGGTCCATACCAAAACCTCCAATGTTCAATTGGTCCAATCAACAAATCCGAAGAACAATCAACAACTTGGAGGCAAGAAGAAGATAAAAAAGAAAAAATCTACTTCTAGGCAAGGGACTACCCCTGATATTAATTCTAATGTGGGAGGCACTAATGAGAAAAATAAAATGAGATTTACATGCAATATATACACTAGATATCATCCTACTCATAAATTTTCTCAGATGGATGAGATTCGTCGATACTTAGCCCAGCTGGAATATTAGTAACACCTTGTCATCCTAATGAATCTTTTTCCCCCACAACAGCAAAAAATGGTTGCAATGACCCTACACCTTCACAAGGGGTCACACAGGGAAATCCCCCATAAGAGGGGAATACCACAAATGCTAAAATTTGCATGTGTGAACATGATGTTTATATTCAAATGAGAGTTGGTAATTATGATAGTACTAAGAGTGTTCATACTAATAAGAATTTGTCTTCATCCCATCCATGTGGCTCTCTACAGATAGAGAATCCATCCAATGATATGGTGCTTCACCCCCAAAAGGTGTCTTATGAAGGTTTGTACACAACCCAAATGCCCAGGCCTCTCACAATTATAGTATTGTTGAGGAGTTGGATCAAGCACCGTGTGTTATGTTTTCCCTTGAGGTCCTTTAGAGTTTCCCTACATAGCGCAAAGCATTATTGACCATAATTGGTGAATTTGATCCCTCAAACACTCGTCTTATTTCAGTTGAACTTGACTAGAGTTAGGCTAGGATTCCATACTAGATTGCTTTCCAAATCCAAGTTTCCTCACATGAGAAAAACATCTTTCAATGTGTTTTTGATGAAGGAGCCTCCACCTGTGTTATGTCATTGTCTTTTTGGAGAATCTTGGTTTCTCCAAAGCTTGTTCCATCCTATACCAGGTTGAGAGAATTTGATGGTCATTCTTTTAAGACCAATGGAATCATCGCCTCCTGTCCTATAATGTTAGGTGGAAAGACCATTTCAATTTAGGTTGAAATATTCAATACTCCTTTAGATTATAATCTTTGGTTAGGGAATAGTTGGTTTTATGTGATGAAAATAGTTGTATCTTCAATATTTCAAGTCCTTGGATTTCCTCATCCAGGTAAAATGGTTACCATAGATTAGTTGGAATACTATATGCTTGATTCGTGAGCTAACATTGGTATGAATGTTCCATTCATCAGTGATTCCAAGAGTTCTTTCAACAATATCGGTGTTGGAATGTTCAAAGATTCATCTCTGATGGGCACATTCACCCTTCCTCCATCGGTCTATTATGTTAACTTGTCTCATATATGTATGATTTCAATGGGTACTATTGAATCACAAGGTGTGTCCTCATTGTCTATTTCTATTGTGGATGATATGCTTCAACACTTGATTCCTTTTAACATATTCATTTTCAACCGAGACCCTTGGGTAGTGCCTTATCCATATGAAATTAAGTCATTTGGGTCAAGTATTCCATTAAATGAAGTTGATATTGCCTTCCAAGATATCCAATTGACAACCATGAAATATGATCATAATTTCCATTATTAAAAGGACTATGATCAGTTCACTTTGCCTATCTAGGTCATCAACCCTCCTTGTTCACATGATTTCTTAGATGTTGATATTCCTTCAGATGAGGCTATCCTTGAACCCATGATCGATTCTAAAATACCATGGGAAGATATGCATCATAAATCATTTTTCCTCCTTGAACTAGAGAATTTAGAGGTTGGCACACAAATCCTATTTTATGATATGGTTATATCAAGTGGTACTAATGCCCCATCCTAACTTGCGATGTGTATGTAGAAGAGAATTTGGTGAATATCTTGAAAACAAATTCCATTAATGTCTCAGTGAAGCCAAGCCTCACTAAAAACATATTGATTGGTGCATATTGTTCTCTTGGTGAAATTTAACTTTATACTACCCTTTTTAAAGAGTTTCACAACGTTTTTTCTTTGACCTATGAGGAGATGCTAGGAATTGATCCTCATATTATTGAACATGTAATCAAAACATATGACAGTGATAAGCATATTCAACAAAAGCTATGCCTAGCCAATCCAAAGAATGCAACTACCATTAAGGTAGATGTTGAAAAGTTGCTTCATGTTGGCTTCATTTACCTAGTTCCTTTGATTGAATAAGTTTATAATTAGGTTTTGGTTTCCAAGAAACAAGGTGCCATTAAAGTCTATATTTATTTTAGGGATCTTAATAAGGCTTGTTCTGATGATAATTATCCTACCCCATTCATTGATCAGATTATTGATGAATGTGCCAACAATGAAATATTTTCCTTCATGAATGGTGCAAAGTACTTAAACCCAAAAATTCAAAGCAATCGCATATACTATAAAAGTTTAGCAGTAAAAAACTGAAGAACACAAGAGAAATTACATAAACCTTGAGAAATAAATCTTTTATTAATGATATTAAAAAATAGAGAAATATGTTCACTTGCCTCTTCAAGGGAAACCTCCTAGAGAAAAGCTCCAAATACAATAATAAGTCTTGAAAAAACATTATGTAACCTTATACTAAATATATAGCTATCAATAGAGAATCTTAACTACCTATGAGCCCACTTATAATGAGGGTCTACTTAACTCATTTTGGGCTTTGTTAATAAAGTGGACCCTTTTTAGAATGAGTGACTATTAACTAACTATTTAGTGGGCCTATTCAAGGAAGGTGGCATCATACATCAATAAAGTATCCTAAGTAAGGGGGTTAGGATAGGACCCTAACATGCCCTCCCCCTTCGACAGCAACATTGTCCTCAAGGATGAAGGTGAGTAAAATGTTGTAGAATTATTGTTGGTTCCCACATGGCATCTTTCGATTGATCTTTCCACTAGATCAATACTTCACGGATTGTGCACTAGCACAACTAACGCTCTTTGGTATCCAATACTACTTTTGGTTGGAGCCAAATGGAACCTTATTAATAAATTTCTTGTAGGTTGGTTTTCACTTTGCAATTTGATTCCACAACCTTCTTCAAACAATACACATGAAAGACTTGATGAACCTAGAAGTGGATTGGGAAATCTTGCTTGTAGACCACTTGTCTAATGTGTTGTATGATCTAATAGGGACCATATAACTTGGGAGCTAGCTTATAAGGAAATTTATCTTTGAGTGATATACATTTATAAGGTTTCAAGTGAAGAAACACTTGATCCCCTTTAGCAAAATAACGTTCAAATCTATGTTGATCAACTTGTTGTTTCATTTGATTTTCCTCCATAACCAAGTTTTCCTTGAGGGTACAAATAATGGCTTCTCTGTTGTGAAGCATTATATATATTGCATGAACCTTGGAGGTGCATGGTACATAGGATGCCACTGACAGGGATTTTTATGCATAAATGAATTCATATGGTGTCATTTTATTATCTCTGTGATAAGTGGTATTGTACCACCATTTTGCAAGGGGAATCCATTGTGCCCATTGGTGTGGATTTTCATAAGAAAAGCATCTAAAATAGATTTATTAGAACGTGTTGACCACTTTTGTTTGGCCATCGGTTTGTGAATGATATGTAGTGCTCATATTCAATTGTGTACCTTAAAGTTTAAATAGTGTCTACCAAAATTTGTTGGTGAATGTGGGGTCCCAATCTAAGACAATGGAAGTGGGCATACCATGTAGCTTAAATATCTGATCCATGAAGACCTAGGCAACTGAGGAAGGATTGAAGGGATGAGCTAGGGGGAAAAGAATGAGAAAATTTTGAAATACGGTCAACAACCACATTGATCATTGATTGTATACCTACTTTTGGGAGTCCCTTGATAGAATCCATTGAGATGTCAATCCATATCTGTGTTGGTATTGGTAGAATTTCCAATGCCCTTGGTTGTGAAATCCTAGATATATATTTTCATTCCTTCCTAGAAGAATGAGTGATTAGTTATTTCATACGTTTTATGAAATCCAAAGTGACCTATTATTGATGATGAATGAAGCTCCTCTAAGACTCATTGTTTAAGGCTGGATATTTTTCCAAAACAATGTGCCCTTTATGCCACAATGTATCTTATTGCCATATATAACCTTTAGGTGGGATGGGATCTCCCTAAAGTTGTTGGATGAGTTGCCTTAAAGTATTTTTTTCCAACAATTCCTTATGAGATTCTTCGAGCCATCCTAGACTTGGTAATGATAAGGCAAGGAGTGATCCATCCTCCTCAAATTTTCTGGATAAAACATTAGCCACAATATTTTCTTTATCCTTCTTATATATGATCTCATAATCATACCCCAACGTCTTGGTGACCCACTTATGTTGTTGTAGTGAAGCCAGGAAGTACTTCAAACTATGATGGTCAGTCTTGATCTAGGAACACCTCCCTATGAGATATGGGCGTCAGGTCTCCATTGCATGAAGGATAGCAATCATTTCCTTCTCATATGTGGATTTTCCCAAATTGTGGTCACAAGAATACTTACTGGTGAATTCCAAAGGGTGTCCTTCCTTCTTGCATCGATACTAATTTGATACCTCTTCCTAAGAAGTCACATTCCAAGACAAAAGTCTTAGAAAAATCAAGCATTACTAATACTAGAGTAGTGCACATGGCATATTTTAAAGAAACGAAGGCCTATTATGCTAACTTTCACTAGGCGAAGACATTCTTTTGAAGGAATAAAGTTAAGGGGGATGTAATTTTTCCATAATTTTTCACAAATTTCCTATATTATCTTGTAAGCAATAAGAATCCATGCAATTTCTTCCATGTTTTAGGATAGGGCTAATCTTGCAGAGCCGCCAATTTCTTGGGATCAACTCATACTCCATCTTGTCTTGCAATGTGACACAAATATTCAACCTTGAGAGACCCAAAGCACATTTGGAACACTTTGGTAATAATTGGTTATCCCTCAATCATTGCAAGGACTTATCAACATTCTCTATGTCTGATTCCCATGCTTTACTATAAATCAAGATATCGTTGAAGAAGAAGACCAGGAAATTGCATAGGAAGGGTTTGAAAATCTTGTTCATGAGGCTTTGGAAAGTGGATGGAGCATTACAAATACCAAAAGGAATCACTAAAAAATCATAATGGCCTTCATGTGTCTATAATACTGTCTTAGGGATGTCTATCTCATTCATCATGATTTGGTGGTATGTTGAACGTGGATCAAGCTTAGTGAAAAACTTGGCTCCATGAAGCTCATCTAAGAGATCATCAATAATTGAAATAGGAAATTTTTCATTTATCATCAACTTATTGAGCGTCATAAAATCAAGACACATGTGCCAAGTTCCTTCATTATCTAACACCACGACCATTGGTGATGAGTAAGGGATTGTAGTGGTACATATGATTGCCACCTCTAACAATTCTGAAATAATATTTTATATTTCATTATTTTGTGCAAAAGGGTGTCAATAAGGATGTACATTTCATGGTTGAATTTTTGGAATAAAGGGAATACCATGGTCATGCTCTCCATGAGAAGGGGGTAAAACCTTTGGTGTCTTAAATACCTATTGATGTTTTTCAAGGACCCACTACAAGCTTGAGTGGATTTCTTGTGTTGGACTTTCTGTGGATTATTGAGAGGGGGGTGAATCAGTAATAGAGAAATTTAATCATTTTTTCACCATAAAATGCAAGTTTTATATCAATGTAGCATTATCATCCAATAGTTGCAGAGGAAGTAAACAATGAACAAATGAACAATCACACACATACACAGTACACCAGTGTTTTACGTGGAAACTCAAAGCGGGAGAAAACCACGGAATGCTTTTTCTTATATGTATTTAAGAATTACATTCATTGGAAGCACCAACTTCCTTTGTTTTCCAGCTGCAACTGGAAGGAGCCTCCAACCCCCTAGTTTCTCAGGCTACAACCTAAGGAAAGCTCCAACTCCCCAATTCTTCGACTATAACCAGAAGGAGGATACAACCCCCTATGTCTTTAAGAATTACATTCATTGGAAGCACCAACTTCCTTTGTTTTCCAGCTGCAACTGGAAGGAGGCTCCAACCCCCTAGTTTCTCAGGCTACAACCTGAGGGAAGCTCCAACTCCCCAATTTTATGGCTACAACTAGAAGGTGGATACAACCACCTGTCCTTGCCCCATCCAACCGCCCTGACGTATAAGTAGAATGATGGTACCATTTTCACACTATCAGTGTGAGATATATTGTTGTAAACCTGTAGCAATCAACTTGCACCAAACAACTTGTATCAATAACCTGAACCGTGCATCAACATGTACCCCAACCTGTAATCAACATGTACCATAAACAAGTCCATCAACCATGCACCAACCTGTAACAAACAACCTATAATCAACTTGTACCATAAACAAGTGCATCAACCATGCACCAACCTGTACCTCAACCTGTACCATGAACAAGTGCATCAACCATGCACCAAACCTATATGAATAACCTGTCACAACAACCTGTCCAAACAACCTATCACAACAACATATCTCATCAATCTTATCAACCAAATCATATCTACTCACCAAGATCAATCACCAGGACAACTCTCAAAGATGTGCATCAACCAAGCATAACACAACAACTCATAATCATCACCAAGATCAATATGTGCTTCTAATAATATACTGATACAAGTATGCTACATCATCCATAAACCATATGTCAAAAATACTACTAACAAGTGCCTCCAACCATGTACCAAGTATGTACCAATCATGTATCAACTAGTCATCAACTATAACTCATCAATATGTGCCAACATCATCAACTATACACCTCATGTATGTGCCAACTCATCAACTACTTGTCTTAACCATGTACCCAACATGTACCTCAACCAAAATCCCTCATCAATTTCATCATCCAAATATGATTTGTAACTCTGTAATAGACCTGGTGTATATGATCACATACCTACAAACCTTCCTTAACTTTAACAACAAGAGACTAGCATTTTCATCAAACTTTACTTTAGTCTCACATGACTGGTTTTGGATTTGTAAACAACCCTAACTTGAAATAATCATAACTATGTACCTGTAATGAATAAAGATTTGAAAATAGTACACAATGTTCTTCAGTGTGTTTTGTGAAATTCCTCCAGGTTTCACTACTTGGAACCTCTCAGAAAAGGAGTTATAGAAAAAAAAATGGCATACCTTGTTGAATTTTGGCTTATTCTAGAGAGCGAACTTGTAGAGCATGCCCCACCTGGAATATTTGTTGTATGGATCTGAAAATTGTACACCGAATACTAAAGAATATAATCTAACCAACACATTTTTTTTTACTGAATTTGGATCTATTATGAAGAAGTTATGACGTTTTTACCTAAAATGCATGTTTTAGACTAGTTTCAGGATTAGCCACAAACCCTATTTTCCACGGAGTGTAAATCCAAAAATACAACGAACCACAAGCTGAAATTTGTACCATGGCTACCTAGATGTGTTTCTTCTATGGCCTCCCAATTTCACAGTATGAATCATTCTAGAAAAAAAATTATTGCTAAAATGGCAAGATGACATGTAAATAGCATACCTTAGAAAGCATCATCAAAAGAATTTATCCTCCCTTGAAATTCGACCTTCTTTATTCCACCTTCCCTCTGAAATTTGGCTTAGATATCATTTGGTTACCTCAGTCACTTATAGATATTCAATATGCTTAAGTGTAATTAAAATGAGAGAGCCTTGCCTCTTATTTATACTTTCATGTAACTTCCTGAAGGGGTTACCTTTTGACCATCTTAACCCGCTTTCCTTATTTTAGGGTTAACCTACTTCTAACCACTTGTTCACTTAGTAATTTCTCCATTAACTTTACTATTTAAATAATTTATTTTGTATTCACTTTGACTTATAGTACACTCATCACTTCACTTTACCTCAAGGGGTTACCTTCTAACCATCTTAAACCACTTTCTTTATTTTAGGGCTAACCCACTTCTAAATGACTTATGAGGGTTCTCCAACTTCACATGGCCATAAATATCTAACCATGAGGAGTTATGTAACGTTCCACATACCACCGGAAATTGCATGACATGTACTATCCATATAGAATAGTCTTACATGAAAATTTATCAAAACTCATGCCATTATCCATCAAACAAACTTCGGTCCATTACCCAAACCTGGGTTCTCCAACTTCACATGGCCATAACTCTCTAACCGTGAGGAGTTATGTGACGTTCCACATACCATCAGAAATGGAATGAAATGTACTACCAATCTAAAATAGTCTTATATTCAAATATATTAAAACTCATACCATTATACATCAAACAAACTTGGGTTCATTACCCAAACCTTTGTGCTACTAGAATTCGCTATCAGACTTTCTCCAAGGGTTGACATCAATCTACAATATCACTCTACAATGTTTGACATCAATGACAACCAACAATCCATACCAAATTTCCATCAACCTAATCCAACTGTATGAAAATCTCCCCCTTTGGCATTGATGGAAACACCAACAATGATGGCCAACACTTAGTCATGATAACATCCATGCTTATACTCCTCATCAATGTTTCTATCTCTCCCCCTTTGACATCAATGGCAAAGGGTATCTCCCTTTGGGGCTGATCCCCCTGACTGAAATCCCCTTGGGTTGCTCCCCATGTCTAAATGCATTTGTGCTCTCTCTCCAAGCATTTATATCCTACATCTGATAAATCTCTCCCCCTTTTTCATCAATGGCAAAGGTATCTTTCCATCTGGGGTTGCTCCCCCTAACTGAACTTTCCTTGGGGATACTCCCCCTCACTAAAATTTTCCTAAAATTGAGCCCCCAACCTAAATTTCCCTCTTTATGGTGCTTCCTCAGGTAAATCTAAGACATATAATATAATCATTCAAAATCATTCATTTTGGAGTAGAAATTACTCTGAGTCTCTGGCGAAAATACTCAAAGGCTTCCCTTGGAAGCGGTTTTGTAAAGATGTTTGCTACTTGTTATTTTGTGCCCACATATTCAACTATGATGTTCTTCTCTGCAACCTATTCCCGTAGAAAGTGATACTTTATTGGAATGTGATTCTTCTTGGAGTGCATCACTGGGTTCTTTGAGATATTGATGGCGCTTGTATTATCACAATAGATTGGAATGGGCTCATCATACTCAACCTATATATCTGTCAAAGTTTGTTTCATCCATAGAACTTGAGTACAACATCCTATTACTGCAATATAATCTACTTCGACTATAGATAAAGATATTGATTATTGTTTCTTGCTTAGCCAAGATACTAAACACTCATCTAAGTAGAACGTTTCTCCAGTGGTGCTTTGTCGGTCATGAATGAAACCTGTCCAATCTGCATCTATGTAGGAAATAAGTGATAGATCATTTCCTTTTGGATAACATAATCCAAACTCTTATGTTCCTTTGAGATATATGAAAATCCTTTTTACTGCTAAGACATGTGATTCCTTTGGTGCTACTTGAAATCGTGCCACCTGTCCAACTGCCTTGATGTAGAGGTTGTTGTTTGCGCTTCCTTTCCATAGTTCGTAGGGATTTTTGTCATTGTTGTTTCTGAGCATTACTCTGTTTTGAATGTGAACTATTGTATGCACTGCATGTGTCCAAAAAAGATCTGTCAATTTGGAATCCATTAGCATTGTTCAAGCCATTTTCTATGTAATTATGATCCATTACGATAATGTTCCTTTGTCTCTGAACCACTCTTTGAATCCATGCTCTCATCCATATTTTCCAAGACTCTACCTGTGCAATTGTCCATAATGTTGACCCATTTATCACTATACTATCATGAAGTCTTGATTAATCCATAAAATTGTACTTCTGCTAACTGACTACTCTGGATCTGTCTTCTCAAACTCTGCAAGTTGCTCGAAGGATGGTTCTTTGGTCTATCACAGCTATCGCATAGACTCCCCCTGTCTAATATTCATATTACCTGGGAGTCTCTAAGTCGCATGGCTCAGAACAATTCATGCTCTGATGTGTATTCATCATCATCTTAATTGGTAGATTCATCATATCTATGAGCTCTGACTTGTTTCTTTCTGTCTATGGATTCATCTTTCACTACAATGCCTGAAAGTACAATCTCTTGAACATGTTTCTTATTTACCTGTCCTTCTTTTCTTTCAGTTGTTTTCCAAACCTTTTTGTATCTGACATCTTTCTTTTTCTCTATAGAATTTTCTTCATCTCGTTTTATTGCCAATCTTGCGATCTCAGGGACCTGGTCTTTGTTCACCTTTTCTTCATGTTTTCTTATCCATACTTTCGTATATATGATATCAGTGTTCTCTTTCATGGAAGTATCGATCATGCTTCTACAATCACTATCTATGTGTCCATAGTTATGACATTTGTAACATTCAATGTTACATGGGGCCACATATGCACTTCTTGCTTGAACATTTCTTTTATAAACCCTGCAATCTGCAACCTTATGTCCAAAATTAGTACAATAAAAACAATGACCATAAAATAAATTTGCATAATTGGAAGTGAATGATATTCTTTGTGGTGTAGTCCTTCTGAATTTTTTCCTTGATTGAAGCTTCTTTGTGACTTGAACATGAATGGTATTCTTGAAGATGTATCTTCAATAGTTTTCTTAGATTTTGGTTAACCATGATTCCTTCCTTTGAGTACTTCTGCATAACTCTTTATATTTTCTTCATTCTTCTTTTCTAGAAACCTTGAGTGCTTCTCTTCATTCTCTATAACTGATGTGGATGTTTCTATATCTTCAACGTTCTTGTTGAGCTTGACGATTTTACTTCTCAATGTGACAACTTCTTCTTCAAGCTTCTCAACCTCTTATTCTTTCTTCATTATCTGAGAATTCATGACTTCTTTTGTTCTTTTCGCTTCTTCAAGATGAATTTTTAATGTGATTATTTCATCTTCAAGTCCTTTCACTTCTTGACCAAACTTTGCCTCAAGCTGGTTTAGATCGTTAGTTCTTTCCTTAAGATAATCTGTCAATATCTTCTCTCTCATTTCTTCTTCTTCCTTTTGTGCTTCTATGTTGGCTTCCAAATACTACTTTTGATATTCAAGATTTTCTTTGATCTTTCTGGCTTCTTCTAGTTGAGTTCTTAAGTTCTCAATGGCATGTTGGGCTTCTTCAAAAATGTGAACACTTTCCTTTTGTTTCATCAATTATTTCTTAAGTGGCCTGTTTTCTTCTCTTAGTTCATCTAAAGCACTAATCAATTCTGCTTCATAATTGTATTCCTTTTCAATTAGTTTTTCTGTCTCATTTCCTTCATGGCATTATATTTCAAGATGTCCATGTTTTTCACAATTAAAGCAAAACAACATACCTCTGGTGATTATGTACTCCTCATCTTCTGAATCTGTTTGACATGGTGAGCATAATTCTTCTTGGTATGTATCTGCATCTTCTTTGGCATTTTCTAAATCTGTGATGGGTGAAGAATATATGGCATGTAACTTATCCCAAATTTATTTGGTTGATGAACATTTACCAACCTTTTCTCTTACCGGATTAGGTAATCCTTCCCATCTGAAATCCATTTCTATTTTGTTATTCTTCTTCAATTCCTTCTTGGTTGTTGTCTGTTCCCTTTTTGAACTATCATATCCTGTAACAACCGATAGCCAAATATAATTTCCTTGTTCCTGTAAAAATACTTTCGTGCCTCCAACCATGTAACAAGTATGTACCAATCATGTATCAACTACTCATCAACTATGACTCATCAAGATGTACCAACATCATCAACTATACACCTCATGTATGTGCCAACTCATCAACTACTTGTCTTAACCATGTACCCAACATGTACGTCAACCAAAAACCCTCATCAATCTCATCATGCAAATATGATTTGTAACTCTGTAATAGACCTGGTGTATATGATCACATACTTGCAAACCTTCCTTAACTTTAACAACAAGAGACTAGCATTTTCATCAAACTTTACTTTAGTCTCACGTGACTAGTTTTGGATTAGTCAACAACCCTAACTTGAAATAATCATAACTATGTACCTGTAATGAATAAAGATATGAAAATAGTACATAATGTTCTTCAGTGTGTTTTATGCAATTCCTCCATGTGTCACTACTTGGAACCTCTCAGAAAATGATTTATGGCATACCTTGTTGAATTCTAGCTTATTCTAGAGAGTGAACTTGTAGAGCGTGCCCCGCACGGAATATTTGTTGTATGGATCTGAAAATTGTACACATAATACTATAGCCTATAATATAACCAACAAATTTTTTCTTACTGAATTTGGATTTGTTATGAAGAATTTATGACATTTTTACCCGAAACACTTGTTTTAGACTAGTTTCAGGACTAGCCACAAACCCTATTTTCCACGGAGTGTAACTCCAAAAATACAACGACCCACAAGATGAAATTTGTACCACAACTACTTGGATATGTTTCCTCAATGGCCTCCCAATTTCATGTTCTAAATCATTCTATAAAAACATTTATTGATAAAATGGTGAGATGACATGTAAATAACATACCTTAGAAAGCATCATCAAGAGAATTTATCCTCCCTTGAATTTCGGCCTTCTTTACTTCACCTTCCCTCTGAAATTCGGCTTATATATCCTTTGTTTACCTCAGTCACTTATAGATATTCAATATTCTCAAGTGTAATTAAAATGAGAGAGCCTTGCCTCTTATTTATACTTTCATGTAGCTTCCTCAAGGGGTTACCTTTTGACCATCTTAACCCACTTTCCTTATTTTAGGGTTAACCTACTTCTAACCACTTGTTCACTTAGTAATTTCTCCATTAACTTTATTATTTAAAAAAAAAAAATTGTATCCACTTTGACTTATAGTACACTCATCACTTCACTTTACCTCAAGGGGTTACCTTCTAACCATCTTAAACCACTTTCCTTATTTTAGGGCTAACCCACTTCTAAATGACTTATGAGGGTTCTCCAACTTCACATGGCCATAACTCTCTAGCCGTGAGGAGTTATGTGACTTTCCACGTACCACCGAAAATGGAATGACATGTACTATCCATATAGAGTAGTCTTACCTGCAAATATATCAAAACTCATACCATTATCCATCAAACAAACTTGGGTCCATTACCCAAACCCAGGTTCTCCAACTTCACATGGCCATAACTCTCTAACCATGAGGAGCTATGTGACGTTCCACATACCATCAGAAATGGCATGAAATTTACTAACCATATAGAATATTCTTACCTTCAAATATATTAAAAATCATACCATTATACATCAAACAAACTTGGGTCCATTACCCAAACCTTTGTGCTACCGGAATTCGCTATTGAAATTTCTCCAAGGGTTGACATAAATCACTAAGGGTTGAAATCAATATACAATATCACTCTCCAATGGTTGACATCAATGAAAACCAACAATCCATACCAATTTTCCATCAACCTAAGCCAATTGTCTGACACTTTCCATAAATTGTATGGCATTAAATTGGGAAATAATGCCAAAGTGGCCTTTCTTTAATAAATTATGCATATTATGAGAGCATAGTATTTTAGGAGGGCCTACTTGAAGCCCTCAAAGGTTTTGTACATGACTCTGTTTAGTGAAACGCATATACAGTTCCTTGAAATTCATGGTGATTGGTCCCAAAGTGTGTAACCATTTTGGCCCCAATATGATATTGCAACCACCCATATCAATGGAAAATATATGGGTTTTGAGTTGATAGTATTCCATCTGGAGTTTGACATTTTCAGATCTTCCCCCACATTTCATCATACCTCCATGGACGATCATAATTTGGAATTTGTGCACGGGGTGTACATAACAATGGGTTTCTTCTACCACTCGCTTGTGAATGAAATTGTGAGTATTTTCATTGTCAACCAGGACTATGACTTGACGGTGCTTGATGTGGCCTATAAGATTCAAGTTTTCTTGATTTGAAATGATTGATAATGCATGCAAGGATATTAGGGGTTCTTCCTGAGGGAATTGAGGTTCAACAACTACTTAAGTAGGAGTGTTGGTGTCTTCAATTGGTAACTTTGGTGCCTCTTTGGTAGTTGTGTCTTTTGTTAGGGCCAGAGTGGTCATATCAATTTGGAACAATTTATGTTCTTTACATCTATGACTTGGAGCATATTTTTCATCACAATTATAGAAGAGTCCACATCTTTGGAAGTCTACCATTTCCATTGGAGATCAATTTTATACTTTCAATGGATGAGTAGGGGTTTTTCTTGGGGAATTAACCTGGGGAGGGAAAGTTTTAGGAATGAAAGAGGGTTTGTTAGTTTTTGCATTGATCACGGTGTTTTCTTCCATATCCCTCTAAGATGCTTCCAACTAGGTAGCAGAATGATGCATTTTGACATATGCTCGAATCTCCTCCTTGAGGCCACCAATGAAACATTATTTATAGAAATAATGTGTTACTTTCTATATATGGATGGCTAACTTATCAATGATTGACATAAATTATCTGACTAATCCTATTTGGTGTAACTTGGTAATTCACCCCAAATAGTGAGTATCTCGCTCGAAACATGCATGGAAAGATTTAACAAACTGAATCCAAACAATGTATCCCACATAGGATTGTGTATTCCATTCCCACCATTTCCATCGTTCTGGATCTAGATACAAGACCCCCACCCTAATTTTTATCATGTCATCAATAATTACATAGAGTTCGAAGTAATGTTCCATTTGGGTGACCCATCTTGACGGGTTAGAACCATCAAACTTGCTTAGGTCCACTTTACGAAAATGATGGCATGTGTTATTATCCATTGGTTTATGGTTGTGAGGACCCAAAGAGGGTTGTTGGTGGCTACATACTCCTGACTTGGAAATTTCTTCTTGGTGTGGCTCAATGTACTATGCATTCTAGGGTCTTCCTTTAGTATGTCTCGAACTTGTATAAGCGCCAACTTCTTAGTCAACATTTGTTACAAGCTCGCTAGGGTTTGTTGAATTTTCTGGTCCAACTTCTAATCCCAACTATTTACAGTCTTCTATTTTTTTTTAAATTGGCCATTAAGAGTCATGTATTGAGATATCAAGTCATCCAACCTATTGGTAGTAGAGCGGGTGGTCATATTGTCTGGGGTGTTGGTATGAGGTGGTTTATAGGGATCCACCATGGGTAAGATCACTTAAAAAGGTTACCAAGTCTTGAAAACAAGGGAGTGTCAAGTGTTATATCTCTCTAGTATACATGTGAGGTCCAATAATAGTGTTTGGTGCAATATCTTAAGGCACTAACTAAGGAGGCTCAAATGTTCCCTTATCCATACTACTCAACTACCCAAGTACTAGAGAGTGATCTCCCCAAGTGTTGTTCTTGGTGTACTATAGTAACAAGATGACCAATCGATTTATCTAAATTTGATTTCGGGTATACCTAGGGGACTTCCTATATACCTAAGGGTACCTGGAAGTGAGATTCCATATACAAGTATTGTATGATGTAGTACTACTTGAAGGGGTACTAACAAATGTTACAAGGATTTCAAACAATGTGATTCCACTTGTATTTACTACGTGTATTCTTCCTTGACTTTAAGTTCACCCACTAAAATATAGATCACTATGTTATTTAAAGACACTTGTTATTGCACAAACTATCGCTTGGGAAAATCCAAGCACAAGAGTCACTAGTGCGACACAACTGGGAGTAAGAACCATTGTCACCTTAGCAATTACTCCCTTTGTTTTAGTGATGGATAATTATACCGCAAGGGAGGATTGTCAGGTCAACTTGGGAGGATGGAGAGAATAAGGAAAGGATTTGTAAAGTATCCCATAGTTGGTTACTAAATGAGAGTGCTTATGGTT
Source organism: Picea engelmannii (assembly GCA_009831015.1). Classification (NCBI taxonomy): domain Eukaryota; kingdom Viridiplantae; phylum Streptophyta; class Pinopsida; order Pinales; family Pinaceae; genus Picea; species Picea engelmannii. The sequence goes on from ML793922.1 coordinate 53,654, forward strand.
TGGAGAATGATGACTTTGGAAGAGAAAAGAGGTGGGTTGATCGATAACCTGCAAAACCAATGTTAGAGCCAATATCCTAAGACCAAAAATCATGAAACTAAACCCTAGAACACTAGGGAAAACAAAAAAAGGCCTTGTTGTCCCAAAATTTGCAGCATATTGTAAGTTATATCAGCAAGAATAATATGTTAAAAGCTACAATAAATCACCGTCAAAATCAGCATTAAATGATGGAAAATGAAAGCTTATGACGGTTAAATAGGTTGAAAAGTAAGTGTTATCAGCAAATTTATAACATCCCTAGATGGTTGTAGCAAATATTTTCCACAACAGCAATATTTCACTGCAGAAGTTAGAAAGTAAATGTATGAATTTGTAGCCCTTAACAAGTAGATCAATTTGCAATATTCAAACACAATTTTCTATGGTAAAAAGGGTAAGTAAAGGAAAGTGTAACAGAGGTTTTGTTATAGCCTTAATGGATGTATCTAATTTTTTATTACAGCAGCAAGTAAACTTGTAAGAAATGAAAGTGTTTTAGCATTAAAAGATAACTTAGTGAGAGCAATTCATCAACAAATCCAATGATTCTAAGAGAGAAATATTCATGTTTTTCAATGGAATAATTAGTGCCTTATATATTGATAAATGGAGTCAAAACATTAACTATTAAGTTATAATATAAGGGAAAGAGTCTTAAACATTGAACCCAAACCCTTATGAGCCCAAGTCGTCCCCTCTCTCCAAACCGTCTAGCTTAGCTAATTAATGGGAAACTAGTTTTCAAACTCTATGGGGATGGACAATCCTAACCCCTAGTTTTGAAACCCTGGCAAAAAATATTTCCAAGGGGATAGCCAATCCCAACCCTTAAAAATACCATTGAATGACCTCACTTAAATCTTAAAATTACCTTGGAGGGGATAGACAATCCTAACCCTCCTAGGGTTTCTCCAAGCAAGATAATCAAAGCAAATTGCAGAAATTTACCATCAAACCAAAGCAAACCTACAAACATCATTGACCAAGAGAGAGACTAGATCACAAACCAATCCTCCAAAGTGAAGCGATTTCACCTCCAAGACTATTTGCAAGATAAAGACTTCCACAAAGAAAATCACATCACCCCATTGCACAAGAAAATAAGAGAGCGGAAATATTTTGAGAGAGAGAATAATGTCTCAATGATGAATTATGAAAAAAAGAGGTGAGGCTTGCCTCTATTTATATAGTGAAAATCCAAGCTCACTTTACCCCAATTTACAATTAAATCCACTAATTTAGATTCAAATTCATGTTTTTACATTGACTTTAACCAAAACGATTTGACTTTTTCCCACATGTGCTAAATAATGACCAAAAATGACAAAATAGAGGAAATTAAGTCCCCAAAGTCTTCTTCAAGGGTGGTCATTGGGTGAGCTAGCCTCCAAATTCTAGGGTTTCATCTCCCATGGTGCCACATCATCCCACTAGTCTATAAAATGTGGAGTAACAACCCACCAACTCACTAAATTCAAGCTTCCATGCCACATCGACCTCTCTAAATGTGACGTCAAGGTGAGTTAGGCCAATGTTCAAGCACAGAAGGGTGATGTCATGCATGGTTCATCTTCCCAGGCCTCTTCCATGGGCCAATGAAATCATTAGGTGTTCAATGCTCATCGTCAATTCCCTCCAACATTTGGGGCACAAGATCCATCCTGTGGGATTTCATGCCCCCATGGAGATCCAAAGTGCCTTAGTACCTCCATGAATGACGTCAGCAAGTAAGATCCTCATGAATCAAGACATGTTTCCTTTTGTAGACCAAGATGGTGTGGTGTACATTGCTTTGTTTTTTTATGATGATGGTGAATTATGGTGAAGAAAAGGGGCTATGTGGGCTGTGATGTCCATCCAACTCTCGACACTCTATGTATGTTACATGTGGGCCTCGATACATCATCTCCTTAGTTACCCCTAGGCTTGGGGGTAACAATTGGATCCTACATGGGGACATGTGATCACCATAGAGAACATGAGAACCTCGTCATCTCCTTGTATGACATGTGCCTACACATACTCAAGAAAAATGTTAAAATCATAGGGGTGGTGTAACTCACCCCCTTATTTGTATTGTAAAAATGATAACTACAAAATCTTAAGGAAAACTTGAAAAGAAAAAATCTCTGACATTTTTATTCCAACATATCAACATGAGTATGAAAATCGCACAAATTTAACATGTCAACATGCAAGGATGCAAGAAGAGCAATATGTAAATCAGGCATATGTATGCAAATCAAAGCAAATGAAACTATACTACCATGAAATGCATATGAAACTATGATACAAATGCAATGCAAATATGAAAATGACCTACCTTCTTACATGGGGCCTGAAGCCCATCAATTCTCGTCTATGTGGGGTCGAAGGATAGACCCATCGATAGGTAATGGAATCTTCCTCCCATCTGTGACAGATAGATAATAAGAACTTTTTCCAGACTTCTTCCCGACAATGTAAGGGCCAAGCCATAGAACTTCACTCTTCTTGTCATACCTTGGCTTTCCCTTCCTTTTCTCCCACATGAGTGCAAGGATCCCTTCATCAAATTCAACATGTGATACATCTTCAATATAAGGTTGTGTGGGAGAGCCTACTTTGACCATATCTTCGATAGCTTGTTCTCATTCTTGATCCCTCATATCTACATCCTTCTTGAGAATTTTGACAGATCCTGGGTCCTTTCCCTGATATCTCATAAGTATTTCCTTATACTTATCTATCTTGGGAAATAAGGTTTCTATGCAGTCTTCTTGGGAGAAAGGTAGAGTTGTACAATCATGAGTAAAATCATCGTCTAACGATTGATAAGTAACACCAAACTCATCATCATTGTAACTATATGGTTCATCAATTATGAGTACATGTTTCTCATAAAATGGTTGACTGTATAGAATATCAAATGTCCCATCTCCAATAGGGATATGCACATGAGTCAAGTCCTTTTGAGCAAGTCTGTGAAAGCTTGATATGACTGCAAATGATTATCGAGCAATCCTTTGAGCCACTTCTTGGAATCTTCATCAAGAGAGGAAGCTAGTAACTTAATTGCAACATCTTCATGTTCCAAATAATTATTTTCCATAGCTACACCAATAGTGTCAATATGTTCTTCAATCGTAACAACATTGTTCCCAATGAAATTTGGTAACCATTTGTGAGATTTTGTTGGTATCTTATTAGGGTACCCAGCGATGTTGGTCATATCCAATGGCTTGTAAAGGTTTCAATACTAAGGATGAGCCATTGGAGTAAACAGAAAGCTCCATTTAAATAAGGTTTTGACAACAGGTGAATTATAAGGAGGCCTTTGTCGATAAACTTGAGAAGGTTTGAACCTTCCCTTAGGAAGTGTATTTTGAAAATACAGGTTCTTAGGTTGTGGAGTCGCCATATGAACTTTATGAAAATCTCATCAAAGGTCAAGTGGGAACTTCCCTCAAATGGATTTGTCGAGAAAGCTAGAGATAAATTCTTTGGGGTAGACTTTCCAAATGTCATTGTGGGATCAAAAAGGATTCAAAATCTTCCTCAGCAACGGTGCCAAAAATTTCATTGCACAAATTGTCCCTTGGGAAAATCCAACCACAAGAGTCACTAGTGTGACACAATTGGGAGTAAGAACCATTGTCACCTTAGCAATTACTCCCCTCATTTTAGTGATGGATGATTCCACCACAAGGTAGAATTCCCAGGTGACCTTCGGGGGATGGAGAGCATAAGGCAAGGGTTTGTCAAGGATCCCTCCTTTGGTCACGAGATGAGAGTGCTTAGGTTTTGGAGAATGATGACTTTGGAAGAGAAAAGAGGCAGGTTGATCGATAACATGCAAAACCAATGTTAGATCCAATATCCCAAGACCAAAAATCATGAAATTAAACCCCATAACACTAGGGAAAACAGCAAGAGGCCTTGATGTCCCAAAATTTGCAGCAGACTATAAATTAAATCAGTAAGAGGCATATGTTAACAATTTCAATAAATGACTGTCAAAATCAGCATTGAATGATGGCAAATGAAAGCTTATGAACAGTAGACAATATTCCAATGATTAAGCCACGGTTAAATAGGATGTAAAGTAAAGTAAGTGTTATCGGCGAATTTATAACAACTCTAGATGGTTGTACAAAACATTTGCTACAGAAGTAAGTTTTCACCACGGAAATTAGAAAGTAAATGTGCCAATTTGTAGCCCTTAACAAGAAGATCAATTTGCAATATTCAAACACAATTTTTTGCGGTGAAAAAGGTAAGTAAACAAGAGTGAGAGAGAGGTTTTCTTGCAGCCCTAATGGATGTAGCTAATTTTTTATTATATCAGCAAGTAAACTTGTAAGAAATGAAAGTGTTTTAGAATTAAAAGATAGCTTAGTGTGAGAGCAATTAATCCATAAATCCAATGATTCTAAGCAGCAATATTCACGTTTTTCAATGCAATGATTAGTGGCTTATCTATTGAGCAATGGAGTCAAAAAATTAACTAGTAAGTTACAATATAAGGGAGGGAGACTTAAACCTTGAACCCAAACCCTTATGAGCCCAAGTTGTCCCCTTTCTCCATACCGTATAGCTTAGCTAATTAATGGGAAACTAGTTTTAAAACCCTAGGGGGGTAGACAATGCTAACTTCTAGTTTTGAAACCCTATCCAAAAATATTTCCAAGAGGATAGCCAATCCTAACCCTTGAAAATACCCTTGAATGACCTCACTTAAATCAGAAAATTAGCTTGAAGGAGGGGATAGACAATCCTAACCCTCTTAGGATTTCTCCAAGAAAGATAATCAAAGAAAATTGCAGAAACTTACCTTCAAACCAAAGCAAACCTGCAAAGATCATTCACTAAGAGGAAGCCTAGATCACAAACAAATCCTCCAAAGTGCAGCAATTTCACCTCCAAGACCATTTGCAAGAGAAATACTTCCACAAACCAAATCGCATCACCCCATTGCATAAGAAAACAAGAGGGACGACGTTTTTTGAGAGAGAGAATAATGTCTCAATGATGAATTATGAAAAAAAGAAGTGAGGCTTACTAAAATCAAACTCATACTAACTGGAAGAAAAATATTAGAAGTAATAAAAAATCAAACATTCTTCATAAGCTTCTTCATTGAAAACAATTTTTGGACTAAGTATAGATCCATCGAGCTACCTCGTAACCCTCATAACGGTGTAGCTCCCAAGTTGAATTCTCGAGTTCTTAGATTCCACCTCCTTGAACTCCCAAATTACAAATATCCCGAATTATTAGACAACCATCCATGTTGATCTCTATCCACTATTCTCATGTGGTTGTCTCATGACCCTCCTAAGGCTATAATTCCTATGATACACAAAATATTGAACTATTGTGCCACCATAACACCCTCCCTAATTTATTCTACTCACCAGTTACTTTAAAAGAATAAATTGGGCCCCATTTGAAAATTTTTCTACCGGAAAACATTTAAATTATTTCATGCAAATGTTAAATCTCGAGACTCTCTTATCACTCTTTAGACTTTACCATTTCCATTGTCTTTAAAAACAACACTCTAGCCCGTCGATACTTTGTATATAGGAGAGCTTCCTCTTTCCTTCGTCGATACATTGTGTACCAGCGAGCATCTTCTTTCCTTCATCGATACATTGTGTATCGACGAGAATCCTTCCCCCCCCCCNTCTGATACACAACGTATCGGCAACATCCCCTTTTTCACACTAATACATAAGCCGAGCCAACACTTATAATTGTTTTGTAAGGTTATTGTGTATCGATGCCCAAAAACAAATTTATCGCTAATACATCGACAACCATCTTCTCATGTATAATGATACATCAGCAATGAACTTCTCATGACCACCGATACACCGATGCTTCTTCCACTTCCGACCACCAACGTATATTGGCGCATACTCTTTTTTCTTTGTCGATACACAGTGTATTGACAATATTCTTATCTCTTCACTAATACATGATGTATCAACGAGTTTCATTCATCTTCATAGATACACGGTGTATCGACACGTTTCCCTCGTCTTTCGTCGAGATGTCGGCATGAAAATGTCAACCCCTCATCGACACTGAGCATATCGAAAATGATCTTGCTTTTCTGACCGACATAGACCATGTCAACAAGATGCTTTCATCTTGAAGCCTCTCCCAATTTCCTCTAGCTCAAATCTTTTTTTTTGCACCCATTAAGCAGGTTCTTTTGATTGCATGTTGATTTTAATCTATGTCGCAATCGTGATTGAGTATTATAATATTCTAAGCAAGTTTGTTTGTGTCTCTGACAGATTTCGCTACACATCATGTATTTTGTGCCTCTTGATTATGTGACTAACCATGATCATGAAAGTGTAGTATATTTCCAAGTGTTTTTAATTACAACTTCTATAAGACATAGGTTGACTCTGAATCATATCTCGAATAAGAATTGGTCCTCCCCACTCATAAACAATTTCAAGTGCTCCAAACGTCAGTTAGTTGTTTTCGCAGGATTATATCTCCCAGCAATGACATGTTACCTCAGCTCCAATGTATGGATTACGAGAATGTATAACACAAATCCTATAGGAACTAATGAAACATAATTTAGGCAAAGCAATAACGAGAACATGAATCCAACTTTCATTAAAAAACACATTTTCTCACAATTTTTGGGTGATGGTTAAATTGTAGTTTTCATCCCTGAACCAGGCCAACTGTATGATTTGCATGATTACAATTCCAACGCTACAGACGGAATCAAAATCCGAGGACCAAAAATGTCAGAATGATCGCCAAGGATTCCTCACCCAAGCCACCCTCGTTAACTATGAAACTATTGGAATGCTTGAATGGCATGGTAAGTTATCTCATTGGAAACATTTCATTGTGCTCTCCACATTGAAAAAAATGGCTCCTCAATTAGACACCATATGGATGAGATATGAACTTTTAAAATCATACTCCTAGCATCAAAATCCCCTTATAAAACAATGTTTAGCATTTTTTGTTTACCCCGTGCCAATTTGCCATGTTTTGTTTTGAAATATTTTGAAAGAAAAATAAATAATTAAAAAATTGATTTAACAAATTAATTTAAATTTAAATATTAAAAAAAAGCAAATAAAACAAAATAAAAGAGGGTCATTTTTTAATTAATTAAAAGGGGGGATTTTTGTTTAATGTTTAATTGGTTTAATTTAAAGTGGAGGGGAGAGGGGGCCATTCCCCCTCGTCCCACCTTGAGGGAGTAAGGGCATGTTACATGGGAGGGGGACAACCCAACCTAGTGGTTAAATTTGATGTGTATTTACCCATTTGTTTCCATTTTTAATCCTCAAATACAGGCAATTTTTAAATTTACATGTCATTAATGGCGTTCACTTAATTTTTGAAATCGTCAATTTCACAGGCACCTTGAGGGAGTAAGGCCATGTTACGTGGGAGGGGGACAACCCAACCCAATGGTTAAATTTGACGGGTATTTACCAATTTTTTCCATTTTTAATCCTCAAATACCAGTGATTTTTAAATATATATATATATATATATATATATATATATATATATATATATATATATATATATATATATATATATAATATAACAATTTCCTAAATTTCAATGTTATTTTTTGTGTAAAGCATACATAACACAACTTATAAATTCTATAGCAAAGGCCATGCATAGTACAGGTTACAAATTCTATAGCAGATGGAGCTTGCAACTTGCAACTTACATGCATAGCACATTGCATAAGTCGCAAATATTGTAGCACAGGCTACGCAACACCTACACGCTCACAACTTACAAGTCATGGGGATTATTTGGAAATTGGACCGTATCACATCTTGCAGGTTGAGAGGGAAGAAAAGATCAAGGATTCAAAAAAACTGCCCAAAACCTACATACAACTATCCAGAGAGGTAAGGCTCATTAATATTAAATAGCAATTGCAATGATGAAAATTTTCTTCATTTGGATGAAGCTAGAAAACACCTTCTTGCACATTTATTTTCTCATTATATTTGGTTTTTTAGAATCGACATTTAAATACGTTCCCACCTGTGTTTTTAATGTCTTCCTGAAACTTGATAATAAGAATAAACATGGGTGTGGCCAACCTCTCACAAGCTCTATTTTATTTCATTTTAGAAAACATTAGTAGTTGTTATTTAAAAAAGCAAATCCAAAATAATTTAGTAATATTTATTATTTCATTTATTAATAACGACAATTATTTCAAATTTTGTAATCCATAACTTTTATTATTATTTTTACAACAACCATTCGTAACTACTTTTTTCCTTTTCACGTAGGTTGTAGTTATCTTGGCATCATTGCATGCATACTACTTAGTGTTTGGTCGATTGTTTTTGTATAGTGATTAGATCTATGTGGAATTGCGACATAGAAATAAGTTTGAACATCTTATTTCGTGATTTTCAAAATTGAAACTGTGTGCAAGTTTCCATATCAAGGTAATATGTTAAAAACAATTGCTTATGTTTTTAATGGTGTTGTATTCTGTTAGCGTCGGAAGTCACTCCTGGATTGCTTGCAGGAGCAGAGCCCGACACCCATCAGTTTAATGTCACGTTTTGTTTATAAAGGGGTGATCGAATGGAGATAAAGACTCGAGGAAATATTACTCTAACTCAAGGACTGGGTCTAGCATGTGTGGGACGAAGGAGGTCTTGATCCAACTTCAGCCAGTGGGTTGATTAAAATATGATCAGGTGGAAGACTTGATAAGAAAGGTGAACAAACAACTTTGAGCAACAGGCTTTCGACAGTTTGCAGAAGAAAGACTCTGAATGCAAGATCCGCTTGGTTCAGGGTCTCAAGAAACTGAAAGGGGACTTGACTGGATCCTCCAATTCCAAGTCACTCAGCGCTGGGAAAATCACAAGAACTTATTAGAGACAGCGCAACCATTACAGTGATCCATTACAACATCATCCTATAATGGCTACAGCTCGACTGGATCCTCCAATTCCGAGTTGCTCTAACACAGTGTAAAGAAAGGCATGAAAGAAACTGGCATTCATATGGCAAGAAGTCTCAAAAGTCCATACATAACCAGATTAACAGTGCTTCGTTAAAATTTTACAACCGGGAGCTCTGCTCAACCATCGATCCTTTGAAAAATATTAAAACTAAGTATATATACTCCTAAAACATTTTCCCAACAGAGGCGTCTTAGACTTTCAAGATGGGGCGTCTCTTCAATCAAATATGGTCTGCACTCCTCTGTCATACGCCACCTTAACTCTGCATGGCTCATGCTAAGGGGTAGTCGAGCCCTTAAATGCCGAATTAGCGTGCGCATACTTCCCTGGTGAGTCGAGGACATCGGCATGGCTTCTGTGGGAAAACCAGTATAGAGGACCATCTCGGGCAGGATTCCTGTCGGGACATCCATACCTTGCAATTAATGAGTGAGGCGAGGTTTCAACCACCCTTTCTCTTCTTCATTCACTCCGAGCAGGTATCAGGATGGAGATCAAGTTGAACTGGCACCTGGAGAACACAGTGATCCTTTCTGCAGCTAAACCCGGTTCTTCATCCTTTTGCGCAGTTCTTTCTATCACCCCAAGTGACAATGGGCTGCGACCTTGTGCCTATCTTCAAAGGCGCTTTCGGTGTCTCGCGTCTCGCGGCTGGGAGGAGGCTGGTCCTCGTTCTTCAAAGTTGCGAGGGGAGAGGAGGCAAGGATCCTAATTGCGCACCACGTGTCCCTCTGGATGGACGAACTTGATCATCTTGGCAATACTGTGGGCCCGGGTCCGAGACTTTCCTAGCACCTCGCGTCTCGCAGCTGGGAGGAGCTTGGTCCTTGATATTCAAAGCTTGTGAGGGGCGAGGAGGCGAGGAGCCCAATCGCGTGCCAGGTGTCCGCTTCAGATGGACAACTGAGATCTCCTTGGCGATACTGTGGGACCAGGCTCTGGATGCCTTCGGCACCTCACAACTCGCGGCTGGTGGGAGTTAGTCCTTCTTCTTTAAAGTTACGATGGGCGAGGAGGCGAGGAGCCTAATCACGCACCACGTGTCCCTCTGGATGGACGGCCTTGATCATCTTGGCAATACTGTGGGCTCTTTTTTATTGTCGATTCCCTCCACACGTAACTATCGGCTAGGGCTTAAGTGCAAGTGCCTCTCGCAACTCGCGACCTAGCGAGTTGGAGTGTCGAACCTTGGCACTCTCCCTCAGCGAAATCCCAAGAGGTGATGGCTCTTTTCCTTTCCACAATTCTCGTGACTCGTGATCTCGCGCAACCAAAGGATATGGTCCACCCTCCGAACTCACTAACCCCGAGTTCAAGAAATGAACTCATGCATCAACTGATCGTGATCAACGGCCCTCGTTACTTCGCGAGTTCTCCATGGAGACTTCTGACCATTCACCTCTTTAAAAATTCTACGCTATATGTGGCGTGACTTGGCTGACTGCAATTACCCACCAACCGTTGATCTGCTTCGCAGAATAGACCTTAGACGCCGCCGATGACATCTTTCCCACTCACTTGACCTGCTACTTGGAAAAACAAGGATTCTCCCGTGTTGCGCTTGAGCACTTCTTGTGCAACTTGCAAACCCGAATGCTCTCGAGCCCAAGACAAGAATTATCGCTAACATATTCCATGTGAAACGGTTTGATGATGTTATGTTAAATGCAATTTCATAATAATTTTATGTTGTGCATGGGATGCTTTTGTATTTACAATAAAAATGAAAAAAAAAAAAAACACATACGACACATAATATTTAAATGACGGGGAAAAATAAAATTAAAATGTCATGAGAAGGGCAGTTTTAAGAAGAAACTCATCATAAAAAATTTACTCCATGAGGAGGACTTCTCGTCAAATTTATACCCTGGCCCAACCCATGCACCTCCCCCTTTACGACCAACCGTTGTGCATACGCCTAACCACAAGTACGCAACCCAATCCTTACCTTCACACTTAAAAAAAAATGAAGCAACCATGTTTCACCATTGCATAGTGGATTGAGTCCTGATATGTGTCGGCACCCATTGAATAATCAACAACGTATTCTAAACGTTCTACGTTTTGGTTCTTTTCGGGGGATATTTTCCGAAAATCTGGTAAAAAATTATTGTATCTGCATATTTGAGTGGTTAATTCTGTGTAATCCCAGGGGTTTTCCCAGGGTTTTTTCAACATGTTGAATTCATTTATGCATTTAAAAATGAAATTTAAACAATATAAAATTATAATTTTGCGCAAATTTATGTCGTCAGATTCCGGTGGAAAGGAAAAAAACATAGAACAGATAGACAATTCCTATAATGGACATCAAAACAACATCATCAATCAAGTTTTTTATGTCGTTACTGTTGGGTTGTTATATTCTTTGCAGTGAAATTCTAGTCAAGGTGGATCGAATAATGGTCGATGTTGAGGTATATCAACAACAAGTCGAAGGTCGAGGAAGTCAACCGGGTGAATTTGAAGTCAAAGATATCGAAGAAAAGTCAACTAACAAGAGGTCGAAGTGCGGGCATGATACGACTGACTAGAGACCGAATGAAGGTCGACTGGTAAACCCAACTTGGAGTTGACTGTAATAGATTCTCGAGTTTTGCGAGATTTGTAGCCAATGATATGCATGGATATGTAACTATTCTTTGGGCACCAATCTTTAGGTTTTTGCTTGTTGTAAATCCTATAAAGAGGTGTTTTGTGAGGCCATAAAGGTTATTGTTATTAGGTGATCATAGAACACACTTTTGTAGGTTAATGCATGTGTAAGCATAGGTTGTTGGTCATGCATATGTAAGTCGAATTGGCTATAGGGTTGTTCTTGCCTATGCAAGAAGGTATGATGTCAATTGTGTCTTAGGTGTGGACCAAGGTTGGACATGTAACCTTTTATTATGAATGAATAAGACAACAACAGAGCAGAATGCTCAGAGGAATGCTAGTTTTCCTAGTTAAGAGTTTCCAGGGTAAAATCTCGGTGTACTGTGTGATTTCTTGTGTCATTTGCTTTCTTGATTAAATTCTTCTTCTCTTCTGCTAGGATTAGTATGGAAGTGTCCTGCATTTCTGGACATGTGGTATCAAAGCTTAGGTATGCTCTGACAAGTGAGTTATCATAGCAGTGTAATGCTTTGGTGAGTATATCAGATCTTGATTTTCCAATACTGAATCTGAGAACTAAACCCTAGCTAAAGTAAGAGTCGTAAGTCATAAATTGTTTTAAAGTTTAGGGTAAAGAATAGCAAGCAGTTCTAGAATAGATATAGAGAGATTCAATGGCCATAATTTTGAGCTTTGGAAGCATAAAATGGAAGATCTTTTTGTGGATTGAGAACAATGGAGAGAGGTTTTTCCAAGTACCTAGCTGACAGGCATGTTCAGGGAAGAATGGGAGAAACTCGAAAGAAAGGCAAGAAGTACGATACAGCTTTGCCTTGCAGATTCGGTGTTGTTGAATGTCTCTGGTGAATATTCAACCAAGAAACTGTGGGACAATCTGGGAAGCTTATACCAGTCGAAATATTTGGTAAATAAGTTTTTTCTCAGAAATAAACGGTATCTTCTGAGGATGAGTGATGGAAGTTCGATGACTGAGCATTTAAATGTGTTTAACACCGTGTTAATCTAGTTATCATATGTGGATATAAAGATCATTGATGAGGAGAAGTGTATCGGCCTATTATGTTATTTTCCAGACTCCTAGGATAACTTAGTCATGGCTATTGGGAGTAATACAACCACACTAGAACTAGAGGACATGGTTGCTTCTTTGTTGTCAGAAGAAATTAGAAGAAATAACATGGAAGGATCGACCAAAGATTCCCTAGTAGTGAGAGGTCGATCGGTAGACATAGATAAAGGAAAATTCTCTGATAAAAAGTTCAAGTCGAAGGGTAGATCTAAATCCCCGGTTCAGTTGGCACAAAGATGCTGGAAATGCGGTAAATCTAGACATTATAAAAAGGATTGTAAGTTGAAGGCAAAAAAATTCAGTGTTGGATCTGATGAGAAGCAGTCGACTGAGAGAAATACAACCTCAAATAAGGGAGGTGATGTGTAGTTGGTGTCAACCAGTACACAGTTGGATCAAGATGTTTGGTTGATAGACTCAAGATAATCCTATCATATGACACCACATAAAGAATGGTTTCATGAATATGAACAATATGATGGGGGTGATGTGTTCTTGGGGGATGACTCGACAACCATAATTTTTGAATGGGGAAGAGTCTGACTAGCACTGCAGGATGGGAGGAAGAGAACCCTTTCATGTGTGCTACACATTTCGGGTTTGGAAAGAAACCTGATATCTGTCAGCAAGATGAGTAATGAAGGTGTGCATAATTTGTTTCAGAATGATTCGTGCAAGATGGTCAAAGATGTGATGGTCTTAATGAGAGGAGTTCAAATTGGTACCTTGTAAAAGTTGTTATGGAATGTCAACTTGATTGGATGCAACAACATCGTTTCTCCTTAAATCAACTCGACTGCGACTTGAATCAACTCGATGTCGACACAACCCGACTCGACTTGAGCCAAGTCGGTTCAAAATGACTCGACAAGACATAATAAACTCAAACTGACCAGGTTATGGCACGAGAGGATGGGACACATTTGAGAAAAAGAACTTCAAGCTATGCAAAGAAAAGGTATGGTCAAAGGTTTTTCTGAATGTGGTTTAGAAGACAACTTTTTTGAACACTACATATATGGGAAACAAATTTGGGTGAGATTCCCATCTAAAGTGACAAGGGAAAATGGGATTCTAGAAATGGTGCACATTGATGTGTTTGGCCCTGTTACAATGCCTTCACTTGTTGGATCCTTAAACTATGTCTCCTTCATAGATGATTTTTTTAGGAAGACATGGATATATTTCCTGAGGAAGAAATCAAAGGTTTTCGAGATATTTAAGGAGTTTAAATATCTTGTGGAAAACCATATAGAGAAGAGGATTAAAGTGTTGAGGACTGACAATTCTGTGGAAAGGAATTTGATCAGTTCTGTAAGTAGTGTGGTACCGCATGCCAAAATACTACACCATGTACCCCACAACAAAATGGAGTTGTCGAGAGAATGAACAGAACATTGATGGACAAGGCAAGGACCATGCTCAGTGGTGATGGGCTCGCACAAGAATTCTGGGTAGAGGTAGTTGAGACTGCAAGATATCTGGTGAATATGTCTCCTTCGTCAGTGCTAGTCAACACGAATCCAAATGAGGTATCATTTGGTAAGAATCCTTCGGTGGCACATCTCAAAGTATTTGGTTGTGATGCATTTGTGCATGTTCCCAACGAAAGGAGGAGCAAGTTGGACAAGAAGGCAGTCAAATGTATTTTCATCGCATATAAAGAGGGGATGAAAGGATGTAATCTTTGGGATCCTACATCAAGTAGAATAGTGTACAGTCGAGATGTGCCCTTCAGAGAAGTTGGAGGTAAATTTGATCCTGAGGAATTTGTTCAAACCGAGAGTAATCCTGATATGGTGCAATTTGAAATGAGGAACGAAGAAGATGATTCAGATGAGTCAACTGAATATGAGGAAGAGGTGGAACAATTGACTCTAGTGGTAAGGAGGTTCGAAAGAGTAAGAAAACAAGTCGAAAGGTATAGTCTGCCCAACTTTCATTCTGCATTCATGCTAACTTCCATCGATGATGAGCCCAAGTCGTTCAGTGAGGCAGTCAACTCAACAGAGCGTAAACTCTAGAAGGACTCCATGGTTGAAGAGATGGAATCCTTGTACAAGAATGAGACATGGGATTTAGTCAAGTTACCTAGTGGAAGGAAGCTCATCGGTAGCAAGTGGGTGTTCAAGAAGAAGATGAATGTTTCATGTCAAGTCAATAAGTTCAAAGCTCGACTAGTAGCGAAAGGATATTCCCAAGTCAAGGGAGTCAACTTCGGTGAGATTTTTTCCCTTGTTGAAAAAACAACGTCCATTAGAGTACTAATGTATCTGGATATAGCATTCGATCTGGAGATAGAACAGATGGATTTGAAGACAACATTCCTACATGGGGACCTGGAAGATGAAATCCACATGAAACAGCCTAAAGGATGTGTAGTAAAGGGAAAGAAAGAGGTGGTGTACAAACTCAAAAGATCCCTTTATGGCCTAAAGAAATCGCCAAGGATGTGGTACCATAATTTTGACACATACATCCTTAGTTTGGGATTTGTGAGAAGTAAAGCTAATCACTGCATAAATTCCAAGGAAGAAGGTGGGTGTTTCATATATGTAGCTTTGCATGTCAATGACATGTTGATTGGAAACAACATGGACGCAATAAAGGAGGTGAAGAGTAGTTATCCTCCAAGTTCAACATGAAGGATCTCGATGCCGCTAACTTCATTCTGGGAATGGATATTAAGAGAGATCGAGCCACTAGAAAGATCTAGTTGAATCAGATGAAGTATATTGAAACAGTTCTGAAATTATTCAACATGTAGTATTGCAAACTGATGAAGGTCCCAATTCCAGTGGGACCAAGGCTTACTTATAAATAGTGTCAAAAGAAACAGGAAGAGATAGAGGACATGGCATGTGTTCCCTATGCAAGTGTTGTTGCCAGTATAGTGTATGCAATGGTCTGCACTCGACCAAACATTGCCCATGTAGTGGGAGTGTTGAGAAGGTACATGTCAACACCTGGAAAGGAGCACTGGACAACTATAAAAAGAGTATTCATGTATTTGTGTGGCACAAAGGATTATGATGTATGCTACCAAGGAAAACATGGAGGTGACAGTGGTAAATTAAATGTACATGGATTTGTCGACGCCAATTGGGCTATAGATCTAGATCGATGGAGTTCGACAACGGATATGTCTTCAATATGTTCATTCGAGAAATAAGTTGGATGAGTAAGCGACGGGCGGTTGTAGCCTTGTCGACAACGGAAGATGAATACATGGTAGCCACTCATGGAAGCAAAGAAGTAGTATGGATTCAAAGGTTGTGTTCAGGAATTGGGTTTGGGTAGAGAGCTATGAAGGTGAATTGCAATAGTCAAAGCACAATATTTTTGGCAAAGAACCCTACTTATTGTTCAAAGACTAAGAACATTGATGTACAATACCATTTCGTAAGAGATACGATGGAAAGTAATAAGGTGCTACTGGAGAAAGTAGATAGGTTGGAAAACATAGCAGACTCGTTGACCAAGTCTATGAGTGTTATGAAGTTCTCTTGGTGCAGAGAGGAAATGGGAATTGTTTCCCTAGGTATGTGAGAAAAAGTTTAGGAATCTCATGTTTCAACAAAGAAGACAACAAGTGGGAGAATTTTGGGTTGTTATATTCTTTGCAGTGAAAGTCTAGTCGAGGTGGATCGACTGACAGTCGAACTCAAGGTAGATTGACAACAAACTGGGTAAAGTTGAAGTCAAATATATTGATGGAAACTCAACCAAAAAGAGGTCAAAGTGTGGGTGTGATACAACTGACTAGAGACCGAATGAAGGTTGACTGGTAAAACTGACTTGGATTCGACTGTAATAGAATCCAGAGTTTTGTGAGATTTGTAGCCAATGATATGCATAGATCTATAACCGTTCTTTGGGCGCCAATATTTATGGTTTTTCCTATTGTAAAGCCTATAAAAAGGTGTGTTGTAAGTTCGTAAAGTATGTTGTTGTTAGGTGATCATAGAATACACTTTTGCAGGTTAATGCATGTGTAAGTGTAGGTTGTTGGTCATTCATATGTAAGTCGAATTGGCTACAGGGTTGTTCTTTCCTGTGCAAGAAGGTATGATGTCGATTGTATCTTAGGTGTGGACCAAGGTTAGACATGTAACCTTTTATTTTGAATGAATAAGAAACAAGAGAGAATAACGCTCAAAGAAATTTTGGTTTTCCCGGTTAAGGGTTTCCAAGGTAAAATCTCGGTGTACTGTGTGATTGCTTGTGTCATTTGCTTTCTTGATTAAATTCTTCTTCTCTATTGCTAGGATTAGTGTGGAAGTGTCCTGCATTTCCTGACAGATACACCAAGTATAAACATGGCATTGACAATGATACATAAAAGATGAGGTACGTGGTGTGGGTTTAAAAGTTTTCATATTTTAATAATATGGTATGGTGAGGTGGAGGGGGCATGGCCCACGACCCCTTTTGTATCTTATGGTATGTGAGCATTAAGGGAAAGGAAGGGAATGCCCATACCACCCCCCTAAAATAATTTAAACACATGCTTATGAACCATAAGGAGGAGGAAGGGGGCACACAACCACCCTTTTTTTTTAAAATCATAATTTTAACATTAATCCTCTTTAAAATTATTTGTTAAACATTCAAAAAAAAATTGTGTTTGTATAAAACAAAATTCACATGTGAACGTTTTTTTGGAATGAAACCAATGCACAACGACTTGATATGATTCCATACACAGTACACCGATGATATGTAAATATGTTCTAAGCTCCAATACTACAACGATCACTTGCAAGTTCATACGAATTTACATGACTAAAGCTTCCTCAACATTTTAAGACTTGTCTCAATTATCGATTCACCAACAAAGGAGATCACCCATTTCTCCTCCATACACCCAGTTTCAGCAGAATCACCTCATAGCCTAATATTTATTACAATTTCGATACAGCAGAGCTCAATCTTTCTTTCGTCACCGACACAACAGAGCTCAATCTTTCTTTTAGTGTCGATACACGAACAAGTCCCTGTAAAACTACCTTTCATATTTTGGCCATAACTTTTGACTCTGATACTCGTTTTACATGTTCCTTATACCATTGGAAAGGTATTTCCAAGATATACAAATTCACAGTTATATGATTTAGGATATTCCCCAATTTTTCACTTTTTTCAGGATTAATATCTGGCACATTGTCAACAGCCTCGAAGAACATAGTACTTCAACCAAGATTAGAGGAACCAGGGACCAAACTCAAGGAAGCATATATGAACTCTCACTCAACTAATGTTTTAGTTTTATAGGTTCAAATGTGTGGTTTTGAAAGTTTATTTTGAGATTATACTATGGCCACTCATATGTTGCATGTTGAATGGTGTCAGGTACCAGTGTCGAAAGAAGGTCATACTCAGCAATCCAGATAGGCATTGTGTGAGGGAAGTAAACCATGAAGACACATTTGTTACACATAAAAGAAAGAAATAATATACCTGTTGTGCTGCTTATATGTTTAGTATAATGCACTCATTAATTATCAATCTGGGATTCATAATCAACAAAGTTACAAGACACCAGTAAGAAAGGTAATTCTAATGTCATGAGTATAGAACTATTCTAAATTATGTATGATGGAAACAAAACAAAATAGAAAACTGAAATGCACTTTGGTTGTCTTTCACAGAGAGGCTATCTACTCCATTATGGCACATGCAAGTATGATATGTAGTTGGTTTGATATATCAACTCTGCTATCTGACCCTAGAAAACTAACTATGCAATCCACACTTCTGAAAGGGAAATCACACATCAATCATCAAGACATAGCATGGGTAGTTCAATAGTCAATATACTGAGTATGTTGTGGTTCACAATGTGATGTTGTGAACTTCACTAGTTCTCCTTCAAATATGTCTGACTATTGCTGCCAACATTCATGTCTATGAAACAAAATCAAATTCATAAAAACAGAGCATATGCAAAAGCAAAGCGAGTAAAGATCTCTAAGAAATCATATAATGGAAATCCTACTCTAGGATGTACTGTTATCATCTGAGAGAATTAAAGCTTCAGCTAATTTAACATTTACACTATTAAAAACAAATGCTAATACTAATCTACAAAGATGTTGACCTTTTTTGGGCGGTGGGCCCTTTCCACTTCAACAGGTCAGTGACTGGAGTCTACAGTAAGCTTGATTTCAACCCACACATTACTCTCATTCAAATTTCAAACATAGAATCAAACTTATGCTAACAACTCAACTCACATTTAATCATAGACAATCAAGACATGGAGATAAATGACGTTCTTCTATTAATCTTCACTCAGAATATGTTTTTCAATATAACATGTTGCTTCACATGCTGTAATATTCTAACTCTCTCCACACTTCCACCATCCTTGCCACGGCTATTTAACAGTCTTAGTCATGAAACAGAAGGAGGTGAAATGATTTGCAAATCAGTCAATTGTTAATTTTAATTATTCGGTTACATCTTTTAGCTTCATCCTCATGACACGAAGTGCATGAGGATGAGGCAATCAACAAACTATTCTAACATAGCCTTGCTAAAGCAAATAAACATCCAACAATTGTCTTGGGCATGATCTGGACTAAACTTGGTACATTCGGCTCTCTATATTGGTACCGGATCACGACAGGTAGATGGTATCGGATCACAACAGTGCGCAAATGGTGGTATCGGATCATGACAATGCACAAATGGTGGTACTGGATCACGACAGTCCACGGTCGTTGGTACTGGATCGCAACAGGTGAGATTCAGTACCGGATGCACTTGGTACCGGATTTGGACAGTGGAAGTCTTGGTGCACAAGTACCGGATAGTTGAGCTGGTACAGGAAGGCTAGATTTATCTAGAGGTCAAAGATTATACATGTCAAATTGAATCATTAGTACATGAAACATTTAATTTCCTAGCTCAATAAACCACAAAATGCATGAATTAATCACACTTTACCTTATGACCTTATCAATGGCTAATGGTAGCATTCTTGTCATTCACCCAAGCTTAGGTAAGACAAAAAGGTATAGATGAGGAGTGTAATAGGGTAGTGGGGATGTTAATTTTGGGTCTCAACAATACCAGTAAAAAAAATTCCCTCACAAATGCAATCTACAGTCAAGGATGATAGAGAAACAGCGACAAAAACAATTGTCACAATAGCAGAGGAGTAGTGAAAGGGAATCAAGCTCAAATGGTTGAAGAAAAAGTATAAATCCCATGATGGTAGAATATCAAACTTGAAGGAAGAAGAGTTTCATAATGTCCAGATGAGTGTTATAGGTGAATCCCCCTGTGGACAAGTGGATTCCCTCTTAGTCTCTAGACTCCTAAGGCCAAGATAGAAAAGTGCTAACATGGACACTGGCATCCTTTTAGGTCTAATCAAGCTAATATACTAAGGAAAAGAAGAAATATATGTACCTTATTAATGATATTTGTCCCTGCAAAGTCCAGGTTGAGCTTCGATCCTGAGCTCCCTGATAGGTCTTGTAGAAAAAACAAAGATACAATGGACTTCATATTCTACTGAGATTAGATCAAATATAGACCTATCTACTGAAGACAAACTCATGTGGAACAAACATAAGTTTGAAATAAATAGGCCAAGCATTGATTATTAATGAGAACAAGTAAAAGTACTTACAATCCTTTGATGAAGGTGCAGCAGCTTCTTCCAGTTCTCCTTTTCCAACCCCTTTTCTCAATTAATCTACACTGATTGCTTTGATGACATCTCACTTATGGGATCATAAGTTTTACATATCCAATATTTTATGTTCATACCACTTATAGGATCATAAGTTTGGTATCAATCTCTAGTCTCTACCTTTCTTTCACCATGAGGAGGCCTCCTTATATAACCTTGGAGAGGCCCAACCACTTGAGATATGTTTGGGATAAGTTGAGGATTCCTCTCCTTCAATTGAGAATCCTCCCTAAGATCATGCCTTGATCCAAGATTCGAACCCAACTACCTTTAGATATTGAGGGGATTGTTCCTTGATTTCCTCCAACAAACCAAAAAATTTCTCAGAAAGGGTAGCGCTCCCCCAAAAGTGTACACAGAGTACTTAGAACACTCCCCCAAAGGAGGCTAGGGGGCACCAGCACTCCCTAACAGTGGGTAGGGGAGAGCTCCCCTTCAAAAATCATTTTTGAGTGGTTTTTTCAATGGCAAAAGGCTTTTACTCCTTGTCAAGTGATTTCTCTTCTTCCAAACTAGCCTTTGAGGTGTCTTAAGTGTCCTTATGATGTCGTTAGAGGCACGACATAGGCAATATGGAAGTATGATGTTTGTGACACTTGTGGTCAAGATGCGACACTTGCGGACAATATGTGACACTTACAACACTTGTAATCACAACACTTGCAACACTATTGAAGTGAGTAATTTTGATGTGTAATAGATTTCCCCCCAAAGTGTGAAGTCAGAAGACGATGATGACTGAAGTACTTTGTAGAATTTTTCGAGCAAGGGTATGGATGCAGAGAGGCTGGAAAAAGCTACACACAACCATCAACCAAATATTATGACATGTTTCAAACCCAAGGCAGGCATACCTATGCTTGAGTGATAAAGACTTTTTAGGTATGGTCGCCATAAAATACACTGCGGATCCATAATTATATTGACAAAAGGTATAGCCACTAAAGATACAATGTGGATCTATATTCCTATGACCCGAACTGATCATAGCCACAAAGAATACACAGTGGATCTATGAGATGACAAGACATAGCCACGACCAATACAAAGTGGATCTATGTAATAGTATACGTGTCATAGTTCAAAAGAACCCCTTCGCAACCTGGGAAAAGTACATAAGAGTGAAAACTCAACACAGGGTCTTCTTATCGATCCCGATGTAGTATGAATCTAACCATGTGAATAGATGTCCTAATGTCAAACATGGCAGAAACCACTTGATTACCAGTCAATGAGGTAAATCGTTAACAAGCACGAGGGAAATCACCATTGATGTCAATGATTCCCAAGGTACTTTAGTACATTCCAACGAATGTGAATGGATGAGATGAAGTCAAACATCCATGGAATCATTTGATCATAGGTCAATGATGTAAACCCATTGTCGGACATGAGGAGGCCTGCCATTGAGGCATGCAAGTCCCAAGGTACTAACTAGTTTATAAGTCTAGTTCCTGGATAATGTGTTGAAGTCGATAGGAACAGACTCATCGAGGGAGGGCCTTGATGTATCCCCCATCAATGACACGAAACAGAAACAGAGATGTTATTGGTATATCAAATGAACATGGACTGACACGGGTATTGAAACAATATATTTGTGATGGCTGACTCTCGAGGCAGATACTTCCCTTGAACACTAAGGCACAACAGCAGAAACTTGGCATGGACCAAAACACGATAATGCAGTGGATACGGTGACTTTCATTGGGTGACCCAAAGGAGTAACAGAAACTCAAAGGATGGCTCAGTGCAGAGGTTCAACGGATTAAAATGCGTGCAAAGACAAAGTGTTGTGTTCAAGGGAGACCGTAAGAGTTACTGGTAGAGTTCTCAAAAACTGCTTGGCTTGTTTCTTTCATTTTTTTCCCCCATCCAGATAGACGAGTACCTCTTTTTAATTTAATGAGCTCGAGGAGGGTAACACATGCTCGATATGACTCACCTTCGGTCAGTCCCTCTTTGTTTAGTGAACTGGAAGAAGTAAGGGTTCGGTCTCGTATGGGCCCTTCAATGTATGATTGTTTAACGAGTCCAGAGAAGGTAAACTCGGTGGTTTTTCATATTTAGAGAGTCTGAAAACAACTTAAAGACGACTCCAATGTTGTCATTTTTCGTAATGTTAGTCTTGCAAGGTCGAAAAAGAGATAAATTATCACTCGAAAGACACATTTTCAAACCTTTTAATGAGTGGGAAAGGAAGCAATATCACTTGACAATCTTTTCATGTTTAGAGAGTCTGAAAAGAGTTTAAAGAAGACTCCAAGGGGTTCCTTTTTCATGTAACCATGCGGGTCCGAAAAAGAGATAAAATTTTACTCGGTTGCATTCTCATGTATTTCTGAGCATGAGAAAGAACAAAGACTAAGCTCGGTATGCCCCCAGCTTGAAATCTAGGGGATTAACTCCAGAATGATCATTGAAGGCTGGAGACATGCCCCTCAAACTTCAATTCATTCACCAACTTTGAGGTTGTCACCAATTTCTCTACTAGATGGAGAAAAAGGATAAGGGTGGATAAAATGAAGGTTCAAATACGAGACCAAATGAAAGACTCGACTCGACAAGAGAGTTGATTGTTTCATTTTTTAACGAGCTTGACACAGGAAAGGAACTATGCTCAGGGATCCGAGTTCAATCCCCAAATTGTTGTTTCATTTTTTAACAAGCTCGCTACAAAGAGGAAAACTATTCTCAAAGATTTTGTTTCATTTTTTAACGATCTTGGCACAGAGAGGAAAACTATGCTCGTTACCTCTGTTTCATTTTTTAACGAGCTTGCTACAAAGAAGAGAAAATATGCTCGTGGACTCTCCTTGATCATGGCTTCCAAGAGAATAACGCTCTGGAAGGACACCATGTCAAGGGACAAAACTCGATCATGGCTTCCAAGAGATCTTCACTGGATGGAATAAAATCACTCTGTCAGGAACACATGTCGAGGGTCATGACAGGGGTAAGGATATCAAGCTCCAATAGCCCTACCGAAGAGATCATCATGTCAACTACCGGATCCAAATCATCGGAAGTTGAAGGCATGGGAGATGATGGAAAATCAACATCAGGAGGGGAGATAGAGTGTATATCTTCCCAAATTTCTTCACGAGGGGGAAGAAAAGAGGATCGATGATGGTTATCATCCTGAGGTAGCTCGTCAATGCTCAACATTTCCATAATAGATTCATCAAAGGGAAAAATTGGGGAAATGTAGTCGATCGCAGACGACAAGGAACTTAACCATGATGACATCGAGTAATTTTCTAGTGCCAATAGATGTTGGTCATCTGAAGAGGGAGAAATAGATTGGATAGAAACATATGATGTTTTGGTTGGACTAAGTGGCATGGTGTCACCTAGCGCATCAAATTCCAAAGGACTAGGTATAATCCAAGGGTCAGATGATTCCAAAGATTGATAAGCCATGGTCGAAATCATATCAACGGTGGCAATATGATGTGTAGTCGGTGGAAGTGGTGTAGGGAAGGTACCCATAAGGCTAGAATATTTCAACAAGCCAACACCAATGCTTTCATACGTGATCTTATGGTCTCCCAAGAAAGTAATGTTGTTGGTAGCGGGAGTGCGAGCATCAATTGTGCAGAAATCTAACTGATCAACAGTGACAATTTTTCCCTGATGAGGAAATTGTACACATCGAAAAACCGATGAGGCAACGGAAGTCATAGAATAAAACCAAATTCTTCCAAGTAATAAGTTGTAATCGAGGGGAGCATCGACCACCTCGACATCAACAATGACGGTTTTTCCGCCCAACTGGACGGACAGGGACTGTAAAATCCCATGGGGATGAAAACCTCTCCCATTGAATGTGTGTAACATCGTTGGTAATTTGTTAAGTGCGAGTGATTTTAAAATTTTCCAACATGCTAAAGACATGACACAAGTAGAGGATCCCTCATCCAATATGGTTCGGTGAATTTTTTTATTGTGAACAACAACATCAATTTGGAAAGCAAGTTGGTGGGAGAGTCGAGATGTATAATTGTCCATGTTAAACATGATATGGTTGGACGACTCAGGATCAATAGTGCCAATAGAAGCCAAGAGCATTCTATGTTGACTAGGTCAGTGTTGTAGAACTTCTAATGGAGACATAGCACACAGTGCTTGAGCCAAATATTCAACAATGTTGTAGTTTTGGGTGGCACATGAACTAGGATAAAAGGTAGATTTACAGATAGTGCTCTTAGGAGGGCGTAAGATAGATTCGAACGTAGGTTTCTCAATCTGAAGTGGTCCAGATGGAGGACTAACGGAGGACAGTGATGGATCCGATAAAGTATTGGTACCATTAGTGACTTTTCCTTTTTCAGGTTTAACTGGTGTGTCATACGTCTTAGAGAAAGTGGTAAAATTAATCTCATTAAACATATAAATATGGGCACTTGTCGAGGCCTCATCATGAGGATGGCTAGAACTACCCCCAGGAGAGGGGGTTTGAGCAACCATGGATTGTTGCTATGGAAAAGGTTGAGTAAGCACAGTGGTTTGTGAATTTCCTTGGAAAAGTTTGGCCACTTCATCCTGATGTGGGCAGTCTCGAGTGTAGTGATCGTCACCACAAATGATACACGGGAATTTCAGTTTCCGTTGTGGTTTCTTTTCGGTAGCAAGTGTTTGAGATTGATTTTTTGGTTGTTCATTGTTATTAGTATTTTTTGATTTATTTTTTGCCTTCTTCTTACCTTTGGATTGTTGTGAAGGGGTAGATTGAACTGCATTCACCTCAGAGATCTAAGTTTGGGGGAAGGTAGATGAGAGTGTGGTCGACTGGGAAGTAGATTGAGTTTTGATGGAACCGATAACACCGTCTGCATGAGATGTGGATGATGGCTTTGATGGATCGGCATTAGCTCGAGCAGCATTTAGAAGCAACTCATACAAAGTACCAGATTGTGAATAAACCAAATCTAAGTACTAAGCCCGAGCAATGGTTTCTTCCTCGGTGACTGCACCACCCATAGCGACATCACGAGCGATCGGGGGTAAAATTGATTTAGTAAACCATTTCGCCAATAATAGGTCAGGAATGATTGCTTTGATCATTCTTCGTCGTCGTCTCCACTCATGAATATGGTCAGAGATATGCACAGAGTCAGTTTGATGAAGGGAGGTCAAGAGTTCAATACCCGTCTTGCAGTGAATAGGTAGTTGAAAGTGCATGAGGAAAGACATGGCAAGGGAGTTGAAATCATGAAAATAATCATGTGGTAGTTCAATATACCACTTTGTTGCGGAGCCCATAAGTGTTCGCTGGAAAAGACGCCAATGTATAGAATCATCCATGAGGGAGTTTGATGAACACCACAAATGGAAAGTCATCACATGGTTATTTGGATCTTCTCCAGATTTTTCGTCAAATTTCAGAATATCAGAAGGAAGTTTAGCTGGAATAACTGGCCAAACCGGTGAATGAAAAATAGGATCATTGGTTAACTGAGACAATTCTGGGAGATCCAGAGTCACAAGGAAAGGTAGTTGTCAGTTAATTTGTGGATGATACTTGTGTGGCATAGGGACACCAGTAGGACCATGAATTGGGTTAGGTGGATAATTGAAACCATTAGGTCCTCCTACATATGGTTGTTGTTGACCAGGATAAACAGGATTCGATGATGGCTAAGAAACATTTGCATAACCCGGTGGGTTTTGAGCATTATAAGCCAGGTGATTTTCTTGCCCATGAGGAGGATAAACATTTTTCCCTTGAGGAGGGTAAGGAGTAGACCCCAGAGGAAGATACACATTAGAACCATGGGGAGGATAATTTTGTTGTCCTTGAGGACTCCATGTGGTGTTTGGGATTCCACCCGGATAAGGTTGTCCATAAGATGGTCCGGAAGGAACAAGATTTGATACTCCTCCTTGTGGGTTATGATATGAGTGCCCCCAATGTGGGGTTGGGTAAATGTGCCTCCCGAAGATAATCCCCAGGATTGTGAAGGGTTTCCAGCAAACGAAGGTGAATCAAGCTCCCCCAAAAGGGTGCACATAGTGTTTGGAATGCTCCCCCAAAGGAGGCTAGGAGGCGCCAGCACTCCCTAACAGTGGGTAGGGGAGCGCTCCCCTTCAAAAATCATTTTTTAGTGGTTTTTTCAGTGGAAAAAGGCTTGTACTCCTTGTCAAGTGATTTCTCTTCTTCCAAACTAGCCTTTGAGGTGTCTTAAGTGTCCTTATGATGTCGTTAGAGGCACGACATAGGCAAGATGGCAGTATGATGTTTGTGACACTTGTGACACTTGTGTTCAAGATGTGACACTTGCAGACAAGATGCGACACTTACAACACTAGTAATGACGACACTTGAGACACTATTGAAGTGAGTAATTTTGATGTGTAACAATGAGTCATCACAGTGTGTGAGGTGCACTATGGCCAAAATCTATGTTGGTCCACCAACACTAAAAGAAAATTTTGAAATGTAACTTCATATGATGCGTCACATACATTAAATTATAAACATTTATGGTGTCCTTATTCCCTCATCATTCCAAAGAGGATAAGGACAAAAGTTTGTAAATGAAAGGTCATGGGGGGGAGGAGGAAGGCCAACAGTCAAGCTGAATTTCAATAAATAGGGGGATTGTATCTGAATAAGGGGCTTTTTGGCTCTCAGAGCTTTCATGTACTATTGCTGAAATTTTTTATGAGGAGAAGTTTGTTTTGCCAAGCTATTTTCTGGAGAACTATGATCCTCGTGTTGCATTGTTGTGGACTATTATGTTGAATTTCAATTAGCACTTGGGTTGTGGAAGGTTGTGCTTCATATTGTATATTATTCTTATGTATGTTTGATGCATTCTTATTTATGTTCTTTAGGGGATATTTATATGAATTCATAGACATATGCTTGTAAATGACTGTTTAAATGCTAGATTATTTTGGATTTATGATTATTTATTCATATTTTTGTCCTTGCTTTGTGTGAACTATTTCTCGAGCCATTTATAGGAGCATCATTGGTTCTATTTTTTATTTATTGTTACTTTAGTTTCATCCGGACACATGCATCTTATATTAGTTTCATCTCATTCTTTAGATTATAAACCTTCATCGGTAGACCGGGCTGCAACTGATAAACCCCAAACTATAAATGGTTGTCGTGCCAAAATCTGGATGGGTTCCCTATTTCAAACCATGAGAGGTCTAATTGGGACTTCTCACTGGGAGTAAACCTTGTTTCTGATAAAGGAATTTTGTCTCGCATCAACGAGAACCATCCATGTTAATATTATCTACATTAGATCCCTTCTCGCCTTTTTTGAGCTTCTTAAAATGTGAAAAGTTCCATTTCTTCGATAAGGTCATCGCCATTGTCTACATTCAGTAGATATTACAAAATGGCTACATTAGCTACATGTGGTTCATCCTTGAGCTTCCCTTGAGAACATCATTGGCTCAAAAACTACAGTTTCAAGTTGTGTGACCCATTTTCTTGCAATAATGGCATTCCATCCCCCCTTTGTCTTTAGCTTATCTACCATGATTTTTTCTTTAGTATAATGCAGTCTTATGTTGATGATCACCTTTTGTATTGTCTACAATGGTTCTCTTTTTTTAGCTAAGAGAGAAGCAATCATATCTTCTAGATTTTGTGAAGACATTTGATTGAGAGTAAAAATAGCATTGCTTTATTTAGAAGGAAAACTAGTTAACAAAATGGCTTTGGCATCGTCTTCCTTTGCCATAGCTATGACTTTTGTTAACTTTATGATCAGAGATCTCAAATTTATTATGTGTCTAGACATAGTGGCTTTGTCAGCCACCTTAAAATTGAAAGCATGTAGTTTTAGAGAGAATTTTGCATTTACCTCTTTTGCTCCAAATAATTTGTTCATATTTTCCCAAATTTCCTCGGATGGTTTTTACATATATATATATAATGGCTCTGGATTTATAGAGGGCAAGTAAAATAATGGCTCTGGATTTATAATCTCTATGCTACCATTCCAGTAATTTATTGGGGTTTGTAGGTGATTGCTTAGTCCCTTTTAATATTCCCCATAGGTTCTTGTTCATTAGTTGCATCTGAATTTTCACTTTCTAGGTATGGAAATTGTGACTAGAGTATTTTTCTAATGGAATTTCCATGCTTAAATTCCAAAACAAAAATTGTCATGGAAATGTAAAGGCTGAAATCAACTAGCAGTTGTGAACCCCAATGGTGGGTAAAAAATACCAATCATTTGTTTAAATATGCACCCTTTGAAATGGGAAATAAGATTCCTTTTTCTTTATTTAAAAACATAGATAAGATAAAAATGAATTCCGATGGAAAATTTTCATACTTGTGAATGTTGTGTTTCTTTGTTTATATGTGTGAATGCTTTGTCAATGGGTGATTAAGAGTGTACCTAAGTTGTATCATTGGTAAATTTTGGATCTAGTTCGCATGAACATATAGAAGAGATGGCTTCTGATTTACATAATGAGTCCCCCTGATTTACACAATGTCTTGTTTCTTGATACAACTCATTTGACTTCATAACATG
>ML793922.1:87197-117558 GCA_009831015.1 Picea engelmannii
AAAAGACTATCTTCTAATATAAGTCACTAAGATGACTTTATTACACCTTGTATTCTAACACATAAAGTAGTTATAACAAATAAAATGTCCATTTTGCAACATCTTTAAAAATATTGTTTATTTTAATCTATTGTCTCTTTACATTATAACTTGTAAATTTTGCACTGAGTTTTATGTTTCAGGATTTCTTATTTAAATTAAAAAAAAAAAATCATTATATATAGTAGTATTACATGTAAATTAAAATAAATTATGAATTTTAATGTGGTCTTGAGTCTTAAATTGATGGAATATGTTGATTATGAACTAAGATTATCCATAATCTTATCCTTAAAATCAAATCATGCACTTTCAAAACAAAAACACTAATTCTAAACTCTCATTGAGAAGTTTTTTCCAAAGAAAAACAACATTCAAAATATCATTGCTATAGAAACTAACTTATCATAAATTATCTTGATTAATGGACAATGAACTAATGGTTTAAAAAAAAAAAATTTAAAAAGAGTAGCATTACACTTTCTTTTCTAATTGCACAAACTATCCATAAAAATATTTAGATAAAGTGCATTTTCTTAACTATAATGGGGTATAAATTATTTTAAAAGAAGCCTAAACACCAAATGTGATGATGAACTAATAATTATTTCATTGGGTTCATATGGGCTTAGCTCAAGTGGTTGAGTAGCATGCAAGTTATCCTCCCCACACGTCTTCAATTCACGTAAAGTGATTTGTAGGCCCTCTACAATAAGGTTAGAAGGGTAGACGCCCCCAGATAGGATGACTTGACTCTTGCTAAGTCACAAGTTATTGGTATATCTGATTTCCCATTATTAAAAAATAAAATAAAATAAAAATAATTGCTCCCCTAAAATATTTGTATTCGTAACAATCCTTTTCACATAGTTCAAAATTTTCTTACTTTACATCAATTCTAGTCATTTTGGTTGGAAACATTCTATATCTTATTGCCATATGAGCTTCCTCATTCTCATTACTCTTGCCTTTGAATGACTGCATATTAATGGTATTGTACAGAAATTGGCTCTGTTCAAAGTCACCTGAAGAATTAATTTTCTCTCTTGTTATTTCAAAATGAGATTATTTCATTTGACATTCTCAACAAACAAATATCTTATGACCTGTTTTGCAGTTAGGAGCATGGAAAATATTCTATCACCATGAGTATAAGTGGGATCCTTAGTAGCAAAGAAAGAATCCCAATCCATCAATATGTTGGTTGTAATCATCTTATTTTGACTTAACATCTTTGTCCTCTTGATTCTTTCTATAATTGATGTTAGATGATGCTTCTCATATTACTTATTTACAACTTGGATTCTCTCATAATATTCAATTCTTGTTTTCTAATTTTTCTCACTAAAGATACTAGTGCATACTACCTATTTATTTTTCTTATATGTTCTTTGCAAATAAAATTTTCGTGAAGATCTTGCAAAATTTCTATATGAACACCCTTTAGATGTTTCTCACATTCCCTTTTTTTTAGTGAAAAAAAAACATGATTTTTTATTATTGGGTAAAAAAAGTTACAATCCTTAGGTGTGATGGCACAACATAGTATATAAATCTTGAGAAGGATTTACCTTCTACATGTATGCACTATAAAAGAAAAATGAGTCTTCAAACATTACATAATACCCCATGCTCTCACAGCCCGAGACCAAATCCAAATACTCAAAAAGAAGAAAAAATATAGAGCCTGGGAGGAGCCCCCCTCCCATCATTAGTTTCCTTCAGACAAATCATATTATTTGTCATAGAAAGAGCCTCCTTTGATAATCGATCAGCTTTTGGATTAAATTATTTATATATGTGACAAAAGGAAATATCATGAAAGGCGTATGTTATTGATTTTAGAAGAGCTCCAATATTTTGTAGCTCCAATTCACCAATCCCCAAGCATTGTTCATTCAATCCCAAAGCATTGTTCATCCAATAAATAACCGCTTTAGAATCCCCCAACACTTGAATGGATCTTATAAACACCATATTTTGTAATATAAACAACATATTTTGAAATATATAAAAGGGGATCTTCGGCTTTACTTATATCTTACAATGTGTACATTGATTTAATGGTTTTATTTGCTTTATTAATGTGACAAATGCCAATATAAAATTTAATTAGCGTAGGCATCGGATACATGATTAGAACTCCTAGGAATGTGATAATATGTAATAAAATCAAATTGTCGTTCTAAAAGACGTACCCGTAGGAATCGACGGAGTAAAGTAGGATCGTGCACGCGGTAACGGTCGTTCAACTGACATACTACTAACTGGGAATCCAAGCGAACTTCTAAAGAGAGAATACCATGTGAGATAGCATCGCGCAAAAGTTCTATGACGACGCTATATTCGGCCAATTTATTCGTGGATGGCCCTAGGCATGCGCCACCTAAAGATACCAGCAGACCCCCGGGTGAGTAAACCACCCAAGCGGCGGAAGCCAAGTTCTGTGTATGACGATTGGCTCCATCTTTGAATCCTGGGTAGACCGAAGACTACGTTGACATCTGCCAATAAAGGGAAAACGCGATAAGCAAGCTAAATATTTAAAAAAAAAGGAGAAAAGAGACGTATATACACTAAATTTGCATTAGTATACAAAGAGTTCTGCCCAATCCTAGGGCTCAAGCGTAGTACCTTTTCAAGTAGAGCCCATTTCTGGGCTCATCCAACTTATTACCTTCATAATCTTCTAACTCATAGGCTCATTTTTCTAGGACCCGTCGCACAATGTAAGGACTGTGCCACATGTGTTTAAACTTGCCTGCCCCTAGCGGTTCTTTGGCTTGATCATACAAGAGGACCAAGTCACCCTCAGCATACAACTGGGGACAAACAGACTTGTCGTACTGAACCTTAACATGTTTCTTGTTTGCCTCGATAGTCGTAAAGGCATCCCAACGTTGCTCGTCAAGACTCTCTAGGTGCACAAGGCATCGCTCTAAATTTGAAGTGTCAGGTAGGAGCTCAACTGCCAACTTGAAAGAAGGAATTTCGCATTCAATTGGGAGGATTGACTCCACACTGTGCACTAACTGAAAAGGGGAAAAACTGGTGGCAGTCTTAACCGAGGTTCAGTATTCCCAAAGCATGCGATATAGCATGATGTGCCAATTGGAATTACTCTGACTAATAGTTTTTTGCAAAATGGTATTGAGAGACTTGTTGACGGCCTCTACTTGCCCATTTTCCTAGGGGTAATAAGGGGATAAATTACCATGTCTAAACCCCATCTTAGATGCTAGTTCTACCATCATTTCATTCTGAAAGTGACTGCCATGATCAGTGACAATCTCACTCGGGATACCGAACCGGACGATAATTTGGTTGAACATAAAGAAGGTTGCAGTCTTACCATCGGATTTTATGGTAGGCATGGCCTCGACCCACTTAGTGAAGTATTTGACAGCCACTCTAATATGTTGGTGCCCCCCAGCCGAAGTTGGGTTGCAATCGAAAAAATCTACCCCCCACTTGGTGAAGGGACCGATGGTAATGACTGGGTGAAGAGGGGTTGGATGCGAGCGTATTTTCTGAGTGAAAACCTGGCAGGGGTGACACTTCTTAACCACTTTGATACAATATTTAAAGATAGTGGGCCAGAAATAACTAGCTCGCAGGATTTTTTGGGTTGTTGCAAGCTCGGATAGGTGACCACCACAAGCCCCTTTGTGGAAATCCTTTAGGATTGACTTGGCTTCCTCGTGAGTTAAGAAATGATGCAAGATATTATCTATTCCTCGGTGATATAAAGTGTCGCAGACGATGGTATACTTTTTGTCTTGATATCTAACACGTCGTCTATCATCTCACGAGAGATGTTGAGCGAACTTCAAGGTTTGAAGATATCAAACAATGTCTTCATACCAAGGGTCAAACGACGAGACAAGGAAAATGTGTTCATCTGTAAACGAATCAACATGGATAACATCTTCGTCTAATCGTGTAAAATCGGATATTAACTCCACAAAAACTAGTGATTTCTTGGACTTGGCCGAAGCAAAGTCAAGATCAAACTCTTGTTAGATGACAATCCATTTATTATATTTCCCCCCTATGATACGCCTGGTAAGGACATATTGAAAAGGATTGACATCAGCAACCACTATAGTCTTGCAAAGAAATATATAGTGACGTAAACGTTGGACTGCATGAACGGCAGCCAAAGCTAGATTTTCAACATGAGAGTAATTAAGCTCAAGGCCAACTAGATTTCGACTAAGATAGTAGATGACGTGCTCATGGAGCTCATCATCCTCCTGAACTAGAACCATACCAATCGTCTCAGCAGACGTGGAAATATACAGCAAGTAATCTCTACTATAATCAGGGGATTTCAACAAAGGGGCCGATACCAAGGCTTTCTTCAAAGCGTCGAAAGACTCCTGGGCTTCCTCATCCCAGATAAAAGGAGTGTCTTTCTTCAAGAGGTGCATGAAACCCTTAGTGATATTGGCATAATTCACTATGAAATGACATAGAAAGTTAGCTTTCCCTTGAAAACCTTGAAGTTGTTTAATTGTGTGCAGGGGAGGCAATTGAAGTATTGCCTCAACCTTAAGAGGACCTACCATGATCTCGGTCTCAGAAACTAGAAACTCTAAGAGACGACCAGAATTAACACAAAAGATTCATTTATGAGGGTTTAACCGGATTCTATAGTAACGACATCTTTCAAAAACTAGTTGAAGGTGTATAACATGATCCACTCTCTTGCGAGAGTGAGCAGCAAGATCATCAAGGTAGGCTTTGACTATGTGCTTGAGATCATGAAAAGAGAAATTCATGGCACGTTGGAAGGTTGCTCCGACGTTTTTAAGGCCGAAAGGCATTTTTCGGTATGCAAAAGTACCCCGAGGACATATAAATGTTGTCTTGTGTTGGTCCTTAGGTTTGATCTGGATTTGGTTATATCCTGAAAATCTATCCATAAAAGAAAATATCTTGCTTCCTGCACACTCATCGAGAATATGATCAATGAAAGGCATGGGGAAATTATCTTTAGCACAAGCCTTGTTCAGGTCATGAAAGTCCATACACACCCGGATGGTTCCTTACTTTGTATTCACGAGAATGGGGTTAGATACCCATTCGGTCAAGGGAACCAGGTAGATGAAGCCAACATTAAGTAGCTTCTCCACCTCTTCCTTAATAGCAGGGGCCTTCCTAGGATTCACAGCTCTAAGACGTTGTCGAACATGTTTAGCATCCGGATAAGTCCTAATCTCATGTTTGAAAATACGGGGGTCGATCCCTGGCATCTCTTTGTATGACCAAGTGAATACATCTCAAAATTCTTTAAAGAGTTTGGTGTAGATCAGAATTTCTTCTGGAGAACAATCCGCACCTATATTTACATTCTCAATCTTGCCAGGGGTATGAGAGATATCGATCTATACGGTAGGAGAAATAATCACCATATTTCCCTCGGCATAAATGACGTGCGTATCAAGTGGAACTACAACGTGACTGACTATCTCACTCAAGGTAGACCAAAAATTATCTTGCTCGATTCTTTCGAGACTTGGGAGAAAATAAGATTGATGATGCATATCATCCCAAGGTCTCTCGGAACCATTCATGGCTTCGAGGATGGCTTCATTCGAAGGCAAAGTCTCATCTAGGAAATCTTGTGAGCATGACGACAAGGTGGCCCATACAGGCCTGAGAACAGGATCCTCCTCGTCCATCGGCGAGGTAATAGGATCGAGATCGGAAGAAGAGTCCAGAACATCTTGATATGCTATCTTTGTTGCTGATAGAGGCGTAGCCATGCCAGCATGCAACTGTCCTTCACCTGACAAAGTCGGAGAAGGTAGGGTCCATGGATCACTAAAATAGGAAGTGCAGAAAGGAATGGAACTCCCTGTTGAAGCAGGCTTACTAGACATGGCGTAAATGTGGTGAATCGGTGCCGAGAAGTCGAAGGTATCGATGAGGGAAGAATACATTCTGACGTCGATATTCTCAGTTGTCAACTGATAATTGTCAATCATAGGGATCGACGGTCCAACAGATGCATTAGGACTAGAGTATGCAAAGGATAACTGGTCTATAGTCACGATCTCCCCTTGATAAGGAAAACAAAGTATATGGAAAATTGATGATATGACAGCGACCATAGCATAGGTCCAATTGTGACCTAGTAACACGTTGTAATCGAGAGGTGCATCAACTACCTCTACTTCCACCTCTATCATCTTCCCACCTAACTGGACCAAAAAGGCGAGGAAAATACCATGAGGGTGGAAGGAATGACCGTAAAATGAAGTCAACATGTTTGATGACTTGGAAAGGGTTAGAGAACCAAGAGCTTTCCAACAGAACAGGGACATCATGTAGGTGGCAGCACCTTCATCAATGACTTCTCGTTTGATAGTATACTTGGAATACTCCATGTGGATTTGAAAAGCCACATGGTAGGATAAGTGAGGCTTCACATACATAACATCAAACTTGATGAGTTTTGAGCCACTAGGCTCTAGAGCTCCTAAGGTAGAGAGTAAGGCATTCCTCTATGATGGACATGTCTGGAGTACCTCAAAATCAGACACCGCACAAGGTGTTTGGCCCAGATCCTCAACGATAGAGTAGGTTTGGGCGGATCTAGCATTAGGGTTGTGAGTAGAGCGCTTGAGTACTCCTTTTGGAATACGGGGCGGTGGCTCTAGTTTCTCAATCTGTAGGTTCGTCTCAAAAGGGGGAGGAGGAGCTTCTAGGATGGTACTAGCTTTTGAAGATTTATAATCTCGAGAACGAGTGGCTACGTCAATTTTTGCGTCGACCATATTGATACACACATGGTTTCCATCTTGCGATAGTGGGTTTCAACTTCTACCAGGCGCATTTTCGGCATTCGAAGAGCTTGAGGCTAAGTGCTTATTATGTGGAAATGGAATTTTCAACACAGTGGGCGTAGGTTTAAAAGACTCGCAGCCTCCATGAGTTTTGGGCATAAATGTGTAAGGTGGTCATCGGTACAAAGTTTACAAGGAAACTTCACCTTACGTTTCTCTTTCTTGCACTCTCCAGCATTATCATTCTGCTTCCCATTATTATCTTTGTCCTTGGGTTTGTTACCATTTTTCCCACCCTTACAGTGGTTTCAACCTTTCCTTTTATTCCCATCTGGTTGTTGGTCACCATTTGGGTTTTTCGACGAATGCACAGAATGTACATCCACCGACTGGGTGGGTTTGGAGGATCCTGATGAAGTTGACCCTCCGACAGACTTTGTTGTCGAGTCTGTGGGCTTTACATTGGTGGACCATACAATGCCATCGGCATGAGGTCCGAGATTTTTCCTAGGATCGTAAGTTGGCTATGGTGCTTCTGGAAGAAGGTGATATAACATCCCAGACTGAGCATATATTAAATCTAATTGCTCAGCTCTAAAGATAGCTTCTTCCTCGTTGGAGACCCCAGAATTAGAAACATCCTTCGAGATAGGAGGGTGAAAAGACTTTAGAAACCATTCTAGAAGAAAGGTCGGGGGTATAGGGGTCTTAATAAACCACCTTCATCTATGTCACTCCTGGATATGATCCCGAGATATGAGTGGCGGTGTCCTGGCGTAAAGTCGACAAAAGTTCGAGGCCAGCATCATAATGAATGGGCAACTGAAAGTGGTTGAGAAAGTCCACTACCAATTGATTAAATGATACATATGTCCCCCTAGGTAGCTCAATGTGCCATTGTGAAGCAACTCCAATGAGGATGCGTTGAAACAATCATAATCTAATGGAATCATGGTTCATGGAATTCGATGATCACCAAAGGTGAAAGGTAGTGACGTGTTCACCAGGGTCCTCTCCATTATTACCCTCAAACTTTGGAATGTCCGAAGGAAGTTTGGTGGGGATGGGGGGGCATGAGGGATCATGAAGTACTGTGTCTTTCATTAACTTAGCCAATTCTGGCAGATTGAGCATGGCCAGAAAAGGGAGACGAGGTTGCAGCATCTGACCCCATCTTCCTGCGAAAGATTGTGTGTTGGGAACTACATTCCATCCAGGATTCGGGTAAGTACCAAATCCCTGTCTAGAATTATAAGGCCCTCCTCTGGGCTGATTCGTATAGGATGGGTTGGGCATCATTACAGCAGGAATGTTTTGATAAGGATTATGAAAATTTCCCCCGGGCGGATTAGATCCGAACTGGGGGTTGTGAAAATTCCCCCCAACCAGATTGGATCTAGGTTGGGGGTTTCCCAAAGTGTAAAACCGACCTCCTCGAGATGGGAATTCAAAGGATTGAAGTGGATTTGTCATACCAAAAGTATTGGTCAGAATTTCCACCGAGGGGGTGGGGATATAGGGAGGAACTTGTCTGCTAGTTGGGTTGTTCCAACCAGCCATAGAAGGATTAGATCTGGGGTGAGGTAAAGGGGCACTTCCTACATTAGGATTTGTTTGGGGAATATGAGAACCACCAAACGGGAAAGGAGTGTAAGGAGGTGTAGTGCCCCCAAATCTAAATCTAGCATTAGGGCCAGCAGCTGGAATGGCAGTCTAAAACTACAACGTGAAGTTAGGCATACCATAAGAAAATGGGATAGAAGCCATAGGGATGGACTGAACATTGTAACTCGATGAGTGGCCGAAACCCCCAAAAGGGTTTGAGGCAAGAGATGAAGCATTAACTATAGGTCGATCCATAGTACCAGTATAAGCCTTCGACCCTGCAACTGTAGTGGTTGTAGGAGTCGAAGGGGTGCCATTAATTATAGTGGGTATGGGAGTCGAAGAACTCCCAGTGTTATGAATACTGGACTCAGTACTCATCCTTGTGAAACCACAAGGATAAAAGGTGGATGTGTGTGTACCACGCCTGATAACTCTACGCCCTTTAGAAGGAAAGAACTTGAAAACTGGTGGTAACTGTAACAACCGACGGAACCGGCGAGGACACTAGTCTGACTCCAGGACGACTTATGACTCTACAAAATAAAAATATATACTAAGGCCAACTAGTAGTCAAAAAATCATACCAAAAATTTGAACAGCCAATATGCATGCAAAAGGGCTAAAGTGGTTGAGTGGCCTCCCTCGCTAAAGAAGGTATGTCTCGTCCAAGAGGGACCTGAGACTCCCGACTAAATTTTGGAGGTAACAGAATCAGTTATAGGGGCCCTCGTGGGCTTAACAACCACTCGGTCAGATCCCCCTAGAGAGTTAATCCTCCATATAGGCTATGTGTTATCTGACCCCTATCTGACCCAGGGTACAAGCAGAATAACCCATGCAAGTAACCTATGAGATACCTAAGTCAAGCAACTAATAAACCATTGTATAACCGATGCACAGGCGAGCAGTCGTAAGTCCAGATCACCGCATGGGCAGGGTAGAAAATCCTGAAACCTTGAAAGAACCGCCTCTCATAGAGGTATGGGTACTAACAAGATCCCCAAATATGATTAAATCCACAAAAATATCTTTGACTCTAGGTGAGTATACAGGGGTTATCCCTTCAACTAAATTCGCGCGACCTCGTGATTAACTTCGGTGTGAGTGGAGCCTCCTGATATTACCAATTATACAATGGACTTCTCAACTCCCTGTCTTAGACACATATGTTGATTTAATTTCCTTGGAGAAGTTTACTCACAAAAATCCTATTCCAAGGCACTAAATCCTAGACTAGATTTTGCACCCTAAAAAACAAAATCGTGACGAATCAATTTTAGTTTAAAGCGTAAATTTTATTGGTCGTGATTACTCAAAAGGGTATGGAAGCGAAACTCATGATGTTATGACTCTACAAGAAAATAAATATGAATATAATGCAAAGTCAATCTTTAACTTTTCAATGAATGATATGCTAATAAAAGTAGTGCAATTTTCAATTTCAACTCTGTAATTCAGAAGTAAAATACAATCTTTCGCTAAATGAACTAAGCTAATGATAAAGGTTCAAAGACAAAAATGATAACCAATGCAAAATGCCTATTTTTTTGTATTTTCAATATATCAAAGAGAAAATTCATGGACTATAAAGCAACCTAATATATAAATTCTATTGTGTAAAAATGAAATAACTCAAGAAAAACACCAAGGAGCCCAGCAAACAGCCCATGGATCAAGGACAAACAAGGATGAAAAACAAAGAGAAAGACTATGCCCAAAAATTCAACTCCCAACAGGTTTCCCGTCAACCCAGAGAAGCTCAACAGGCACTACAGAGACCTAAGAAGGCTCAGCAATCATCAAATCCCACCCAGCAATCACTAAACCAAGAAAACAAGCAAAGGGAAGTGATATACCCGACTGTTCAGGAGAACAGGGCATATATATGCATCCTGCAGTGAGACAGCAAGCGGGTATACGTGATTGTCTAGGAAAAAGGAGCGTATATGCTTTAAAACAAGGCCAGACAAAGACAAGAAGGATAAAAACTCATACCCAGAGTGAACAGAATCTGTCAAGCAGTGATACGACAAGAAACACAAAGGAAAAAGAGCAATGCAAGAATTAAAAGTAATTCAACCCTTAGAAGGAAGATCTCTCCCCAGTGGAGTTGCCATTTCTGTTATGAGGGAAAAACTCTCTATGGACAAGGGTAAACCACAAAAGACAGGTATGACTGCATAAATCAACTCAATTCCAACATATTCTATATAAACTAATGTGCAAGATAAGAAAGAGGCCTACCTCGATCCAACGTTTGATGATGTTCCATCGTTGAGCACTTCGACCCAAAGCTTTATACCTGCAATAAGTTATTAACAAACGAGCAAAGCAAGTATATAATGATGATATAAAGGAGTTATCACATCAGATAGAATAATCCATTAATGAACATTAAAAACACGCTCATAGATAATAATCATACATTTTCAATATACCAGTAGGACAGGAAAGGAGTATTTCTATTAATAATTGATCAGCAAAAGTGATAACATTACAGACTTCCATGTCGGCACGGTTCGAAACCAAGAAACCAAGTTCCTTCCAACTGGGCCTCCACCACTTCAATCCTCCACCAAAGGAAAGCTCATAGGAGAGAGTCAATGAGGTTCTCTCAACAATAGGGAAAGAGCTTGGGGGTTGAACATTGTGTTCAGACTTGAGGGACAAAGGGATGCAGACTCAATATGAAGTAATTTCTCCAAAGTAACTTTTCTCTCAAAGTTGAATGCTTTTTCCTCCTTTTTCCATAGCTCGGAATTGTGCTTTTATAGCCTTCATAATGTAACCGAAGGGCCGGGTCGGAACGTTTCCAGTATATGGAAGGCCAAGGATTAGAGATCTATTGTCGTGACATGGGAACTCGACTTCATTTTTGTATTTTCTGGAACAAATCCTGATGTACGTGGGCTGTAGTGGAGCAGCCAGCATATACGCATCTTGCATAGCTGATAGGGAGCATATATGTGAAAAAATGTATATTTTTGGCTCCGACTTCATCAAAAAGGGATGACAAGTCTACATAGGGAAATGGAAAAAGGCCCTCTGTGCAAGATAGCAATGGTGAAACAAATCTTGCTATAACACACAACAAGATATTTGGATGCTTGACCTTTTCTCATGTCCCCTCGGAGAGGAGGACAAAGCTAGACCCCACAGCCCAGCAGGGGATTCTAGTTGGATACTCATAGGTATCCAAAGCCTATAGCATATACATTCTGCCACTTAGGAGAGTGGTAGTGAGCAGAGATGTCATATTTGAGGAGGATAGGGCTTTTTAGAGATCTCTTTAGTTGAGAGTCAGTGTTGAGGATGATGTAGAGGGCCAGAGGCATCGCTTGATGTCTCATAGGGAGCACAGCCTCAGGTTTCTGGTACACCAGTATCAGGGGTGACAGGGTCATTATGCATAGCTTCAGGGTCACAGTCAGAGTATGTTTAGTCAGAGGGGGCACAGACTTCAGGTTCTCAGAGTGTTGCGACGAGTCCTGAGGTAGTCACTCTTGGGTAGAGAGACCTTACTTCTTCGTTGACCACTTCAAGGAAGAGGAGACCTAGATGGTTTCAGGAGACCCTGAAGGAGGCCAGGGAGAATGTAGGGGAGCCCAAGAGACAGGTCGGAGATAACATACCTCCAGTCATATTTGGAGCATATTTGGCACTAGTGACGAGTATCAGGGATACTGAGCCATAGACATTTGCACAAGCAGTGGACCATCAGGTCTGGAGAGAGGCCATGGTAGAGGAGGATGACTCCATTGTGCGCAATGATGTTTGGGAGGTGGTTCTGAGGCCAGTGGGGAAGTCAGTTGTGACTTCCAGGTGGTTGTACAAATCCAAGTATGTTGCAGATGGTAGCATATAGAAACACAAGGCCCATTTTGTGGCGCGAGGCTTCTCTCAGATTGATGGAGTTAATTATGATGAGACATTCGCACCATTTGTGAGGTATACCTCTATCAGGAATATCATTTCCATAGTTGTATATATCGGTTGGAGCATTCACCATATGGATGTGAAGACCTAATTTATGAATGGCTTTATAGATGAGGAGGTGTATATTGAGCAGCCACAGGGGTTTGAGGTGAGTGAGAGGGAGACTCACGTGTGTCTTTTGAGAAAGGCACTGTATGGTCTGAAGCAAGCTCCTCGAGCTTGGTATTCAGACATAGACACATACTTGCTTCAGATGGGCTTCGAGAAGAATGATGTTCATCCTAACCTCTATTACATCATTAGAGGTGAGGACACACTCATTCTCATTTTATATGTGGATGACTTGTTCATCACTAGAGTCGAGGATCTCATAGTTGAGTGCAAGCTGGGACTTACATCGGAGTTTGAGATGAGTGATATTGGATTGATGTACTACTTTCTATGTATGGAGGTATGGCAAGAGGAGGGTCACATATTTCTCGGGCAGGGGAAGTATGCAGTAGATATTTTGAGTAGATTTCAGATGGAGGATTTCAGACCCATGTCTACACCCATGATTACCAACTAGAATAAGCTTAGTGCTTCATATTTCTAGTTGGTAGATGCCACAGTTTACAGGCAGTTGATCGGTTCACTCATGTATCTGGTTGACACTAGACTAGATATTTGTTTTATCGTGAACACTCTTAGCCAGCATATGATAGAGCCGAGGAGTGTTCACATGATAGGGGAAAAACATGTTTTGAGGTACATAGTTGGGAAAATTGATTATGGCCTAGACTATATCAGAGATGATGGGGTCAGTTTGGTTGGCTACACAGACTCAGACTGGGAAGGATGTGCTACTGACAGAAAAAGCACCTCAGGGTGTTGCTTTGGTTTGGGTTCAGGACTTGTCTCCTGGTTCAGCTTGAAACAGAAGTCAGTTGCTTTGAGCTCGGTCGAGGAAGAGTATATGGTGGCTAGTCAGGCTAGTTGCGAGTCCATTTGGCTTCGTAATATGCTGGTTGGATTATTTCTTCAGGAGATGCCACCGACCATCATACATTGTGATAATTAAAGTTTCATAAAAATCTTTGAGAATCCAGTGTTCCATGATCGATCGAAGCATATTGAGATCAGGTATCACTTCATCCGTGATTGGGTTTAGAGAGGCGCAATTCAGTTGCAGTATATATCGACTGACGACCAGGTTGCAGATATACTCACCAAGGCCCTGCCAAGGGGAAAACATGACTACCTTAGAGACAAGATGGGCTTGGTGAGGAACACCTTCCTCGGTAAGAGGGAGTGTTGAGATTATGTACCTTGGGAGGTGTTCCCCATGTGTTTTTGATATCCTAAACACATCTGGGAAGTACTATGTACTTTGTGCCTTGTACTTTATGTCTAATTTCACTTTGACCTAGGAGTTTTAAGTCAAAAGTGAAATTTTGTCATTTATGCCTAAAATGACTATTAATTCACTTTGTGGGTGAATTAGAGACATAAAGTGAACTTAGGGAACTTAAGCGAAAGTGGGTTTTTGAGTGAGATTATTTTGGAGAGATCTCAACCTTTGATTAGATGGGAGATGGGATGATCTCAGCCATCCATATATTAGGTTTCCTTATGGAGGTTCAATAGGGGTGCAAAGGAAAAGGGAAAGCTCATTCACTCATTTTCTCACTTGGAGAGTTTGAGAGAGAGCTTGGAGATGAGGTTTGAAGCATTAGGTGAGGCTAGCTTGGGTGCATGATTTCATGGAGAGAGCCATCGGGCTTGGAGCCTTGTTTATTTTTTAAGGAGATTCCAGTGTTGAGGAGGGCGCACTTGTTGAGGAGGGCACATCAGCAGTGAGGAGATCTTACACTTGTCATATTGTAGTGGGATCAATTTTAGAGGGAGACCACACACCAGTATCAGAGTATTGTGGAGGGGTTTTCCATTCAGAGCTCACATTTTTCATCTGCATCAGATTCAGTGGATTTGGGATCATTTATGAGGGGCACACCTTCCTAGGGCACACATGCTTCATTTGGACTTTTGTTTCAGCTTGGATAAAGCTGCTATTGTATCAGGTTCATCTATATTTTGTACTTGTATTCCACCATCTATTCTCCTCATATATAGACATATATTCCAAACTGATTTTCCCCGGGGGGGTTGATCCAGGCGGATATCGGTGGCCACCCACCTTTTCCAGCTGGCTCAAAACAAATTTCTAGCAATTTTGATAATTTACTATTTTTAGCAGTATTTTGGGTCCTGAACTTCCAGATCCATTTTGAGGCCCTAAACAACGTTTTTTGGGGTATGAAGCGGTTGCAAAATTTCATCATCGAATTTTGTGCAACTGTTGTATTCCTCGGATAGATCTTTCCAATGGGATATCATACGCCTAAAATGGAGATCTTATGCAAAAGTTACGACCCCGGGAAGTTGATGTACTGACTTACCCAAACAGGGCCCACATGACTTTTGGCACTTCATCTCCCAAGGTTAGGTTTTTGGATGTTTAGGAAACTCTTGTTTATTGTAAAAAGGCCTTGAGAGCCTCATTGTAATCATATTCTTGCAAATGAGCGCATTCATCACATCTCTTCTCATAGATAAGCCGCCACCATTCCAGCAAGCTTGTTTCTACTGCATTTTACAGTTTCCAGCTTATTTCTTTATTGAATAGAAAACCAGTTTTACTGTATCTCTGTTATTTTTTGTTAAGAACATGTTAATAATCTGTATTCATTTCATTCCTCTGTTGTGTGAGGGCTTCCTCAATCAACAGTTTTAAAGGATCTCATGTCCCGTCATCTTTCGTTTCTTCTGCCACGAGAGGTCGCTTGGGCATGCGAGAGCTTTTGTCCTAAAGAGAAACAAGCTCGAGACCCAAGTCTTTGTACTCTGACCTCGTTGGGGACATGCATTAAGATGACAAGGAGCAGACTGCTCTGATACCACTGATCTGGATTTTATGAGAAGAACGAAATGAATACAGATTATTAACAGGTGCTTAATACAAAATAATAGAGATACAGTAAAAC
This sequence comes from Picea engelmannii, assembly GCA_009831015.1. Lineage (NCBI taxonomy): Eukaryota > Viridiplantae > Streptophyta > Pinopsida > Pinales > Pinaceae > Picea > Picea engelmannii. The sequence continues at coordinate 102,598 of ML793922.1, forward strand.
TGGTTTTCTATTCAATAAAGAAATAAGCTGGAAACTGTAAAATGTAGCGGAAACAAGCTTGTTGGAATGGTGACGGCTTATGTCTGAGAAGATATGTGACGGTTGCACTCATTCACAAGAAGATGATTACAATGAGGCTCTCAAGGCCTTTTTACAATAAACAAGAGTTTCCTAAACATCCAAAAACCTAACCCTAGGAGATGAAGCGCCAAAAGTCATGTGGGCCCTGTTTGGGTAAGTCAGTACTTCAACTTCCCAGGGTCGTAACTTTTGCATACGATCTCCATTTTAGGCGTATGATAGCCCATTGGAAAGATCTATCTGAGGACTACAACAGTTGCACAAAATTTGATGATGAAATTTTGCAACCGCAACATACCCCAAAAAACGTCGTTTAGGCCTCAAAACGACTCCGGAAGTTCAAGACCCGAAAAACTACTAAAAATAGTAAATTATCAAAATTGCTAGAAAGTTGTTTTGAGCCAGCTGGAAAAGGTGGGTGGCCATCGATATCCACCTGGATCAACACATATAGGGTCTTTGCGGCCAACCTCTCCAAACAGCAGAAGCAAGTAGATAAGGTCGTGGAAGAATACTCGGATATCTTCTCCTCATCTACAGAGTGTTAAAGTTTATGCTATTATTAGGTTACTTTCAATTTACTAGATAACAATAGCATAGACAGGATCATTGAGAGAAACACAATCACAAGAGCACACAAGTGTTTATCCTGGGAAAGCCTCAAGGGGAAGAAAACCCAACCAAACTTCCTTAATATAGATAGCCAATACAATGCCAAGATAATGAACCAGACAACAGAGAATATCCAACACTAAGCAACACGCCTCTCTCTCTTCCTTCTTCCAGCAACCGGTAACTGCAACTTCCTTCAAAACTTTTGCACTAGATGAGTGAGATGTGTGTGTGTGTGTTCAAATGAGGCACTGGCCTCTCTTATTTATACAATTCTGGCACGTGTGGAAGTGTCTCTTCACTGGCAGGGCCGACTTCTTCTTCTGGGTGGTTATAACCACCTTTAATATATTCAGGGGCCTCTTTAATATATTCTAGGGCCGACTTCTTATTTATCCTATTACAATTAGGGTTTGACCAATCCACAAAAGGGGATTTGGTCAATTACAATGACCGACATGATCAATCCACAAAAGGGGATTGATCTAATCAATAATAAATATATTTTATCTTTATCCACAAAAGGGGATAAGAATGTTCTTTGTAGTTACACAATATTTTAACACTCCCTCTTAACAAGAAGGATATTCTTTATCTTTTGACAAGTCACCAAATGTCAACATCAACTAGGTAGCGGCATCCACTGGATAGCATCATCAACTCGGCAACATCATCAACTCGGCAACATCATCGACTGGATAACAGGAGGCATCAATATCTTCCACTTGGTCATCTGACATCATGATCACTGACTGGCATATCTATAAATCATCGGAAGTTTTGTTCTCTTTATCTTCGCGCAGAAGATACTCTTTCTTTCTTTCATCTTCACGCAGAAGATACTTCTTTCTTATCTTGACACAGAAGATATCTTATCTTCACACAAAAGATGTCCTATGAGTTTTTCCATTCCTTTTATGTTCTCCCTTCTCTTGTAGTCATCTATCTCACCCATCCATTGGGGAGTACTGCTACCATAGCTTTAGTCCTAGTCATCCCACATGAACTAGAGAAGCTAAGATGCTAGCCTAGGAAAGACTAGACTCCCTTTCCATGATCCGCACAGGATCACAACACAAAACTCAATAGCCAACTAACCATTCCACATGGTCAAGGTTTGTGTTCCAGGCTACTCAATCTGACCCCCGTTGCACCACTGACCAATGGGCCAGTCTATCGCCGCTCTTTGTTATAGAATGAGGAGATCAAGCAACAGATCCAAGAGCTACTCCACAAGGGGCACATCCTTCCCAACTCATCACCTTGTGGGAGCCCAATCATGATAGTATAGAAGAAATATGGAACCTGGCGACTCTGTATTGATTACCAGGCTCTGAATAAAATCACAGTCAGAAATCGGTACTCGATTCCCTGAATCGACGACCTCCTTGATCAACTTACGGGGGGGAAATACTCTAGTAAGATTGATCTGAAGTCTGGATACCACCAGGTCTCGATAGAACAGACAGATGTATGGAAGACCACCTTCAAGTCAAAGGAAGGCCTTTTTCAATGGTTGGTCATGCCCTTTGGTTTGACAAATGCTCCAACCACTTTCATGAGGATGATGGACGATATCCTGCGACCATTCACCAATACTTTTGTAGTGGTATATCTGGATGACATTCTAAATTATAGCAAGACTTGGGTTGAACACTTGCAACATATTCAGCAGGTTCTACACACCCTGCAGCAGCACAAGCTATACGCCAACTTGGGAAAATTCTCCTTCGGCATGGACAGGGTCCATTACCTGGGCTACAGCATTGATCAACATGGAGTACATGTGGATCTAGCCAAGATCCAAGTCATCCGTGACTGCCCAGCCCCAACCACACTCACTGAGCTTCAGAGCTTCTTGGGCCTTGCCAATTTCTACCACAGATTCGTGCTGGGATTCTCCCATATTGCATGGGCCCTCATCCAAATAAACAGGGGTGGTGGTAAGGAAAAATTTGCATGGGGTCGGTCCCAATAATAAGCATTCGATGATTTGAAGCAGCGCTTGTGCTCAGCCCCATTACTTTCACTACCATACCTGCAGCATCCCTTTGAGATCGAGACAGATGCTTCAGACTATGTTGTGGGCATCGTTCTCACTCAACACGGCCACCCCGTGGCCTATCATAGTGAGACACTGTCAGATAATGTCCGTAAGTACCCTACTTATGACAAAGAAATGTACTCCATTGTGCAAGCCTATCACCAGTGGAGACATTACATTCTTGGGAAGAAGACATTCATCCACACTGATCATAAGCCACTACAATTCATGCAGACACAGGGAAAATTGTAGAATGACCGCCATCAAAAGTGGTCCACATACTTGCAGCAATTCCACCTCAACATCAAGTATAAAACAGGAAGCACCAATCGCGTCGATGATTGCCTCAACAGACCACTAGTCACGGCACTCACCATGGTGCTAGAATATTGCGTCCATGAGACCTCTGGATGGCCCCAACTCTATGAGACAGACCCTGACTTCGCCACTACCTACCAAATGTTGGGTGCAAACGCAGTTGTCGATAATTTCCATCTTCAGGATGGGTTGTTGTGTCGTCTGGGCCATATCTGTGTTCCATCAAGAGAGTGAGCGAAGATGATCTGGGAAGCCCACTACAGTCGGGTGGAAGGACACTTTGGTGTCAAAAAGACACTGGCGATGCTACAGAAACATTTCTACTTGTTGAAACTTCGACAGGAGGTCAGCAAGTATATCAGGTCCTGCACTGCCTGCGTTATTGCCAAACCAACCACTAAGAAATAGGGCATGTACACCCATCTTCCTACTCCTGACAGGCCATGGGAATCCATCTCAATGGACTACATGTCAGGCCTCCCGTCCACCAAGCGGGGAAATGACTGTGTTTTTGTGGTTGTTGATCGCTTTTCTAAGATGGCGATTCTGGTTGCCTGCAAGAATAGCATCACAGTAGAGGCCACTACCAAGCTCTTCTTTGAACGAGTCTGGGTACATTTTGGAATCCCATAAACCATTGTCTCAGATTGGGATATTCAATTTCTCATCACATTCTGGTCGAGCCTCTGGTCATTGTTGGACACCAAGCTCACCAAATCCATGGCCTTCCACCCCCAGACAGATGGCCAAACCGAGGTTGTAAATTGAATGATTGTGCATATCCTTCGCATGTATAATTCAAAGCACCTCCGCACATGGGATGAGAGCCTTCCCTATGTCTAGCATAGCTACAACCAAGCCCTGCATAGCTCAACCGGCCACAGCCCCTTTCAGGTGGGGTTGGGATTCCAACCATTGGGTCCCATAGATGTTGCACTTCCCCTTGTGGTCACCTCGACTGACTCTTTTCCTGCTCCAACTAAAGCTGACAAAGCCACCCGGTTCATTGAGCAGATCCAGCACATCTTCCAACAGGTTCAGGATATCCTACAGAAGTCCAATGACAAGTACAAACAACGCCATGATCAACATCGGGTGCCACATAAGTTTTAGGTGGGCGACAAAGTTTGGTTGCACTTGCAGAAAGAACACCTTACAGGACCCCATCGGAAGCTTCACCCACTCCGTTACAGGTCATACACTATCACCAAGGTTGTGGGGGATAATTATTTTGAGCTGAACATTCCTCCTTTTCTTGGCCTGCACCCAGTGTTCAACGTGGACCTCCTTCGCCCTTATTTCCCACCATTATTGGACACCTCAGACGTAGCAGAACAGTTGACACCAACAGATCTCAACCCCGACTGCATACAATAGGCATCCAGTGATCGTATTGTGGACACATATATCAAGGGCACTCGACAACAAAGGATCCATCTTTATCGAGTCGTTAAAGCAGGGCAGCTCTTGCACCAAGGCAAGTGGCTCACTCGGGGCCAAATTCAGCAGAAATTTCCTCATCTGATGGGGGAACTCAACACACTGGAGACCATTGCTTCCTAAGGAGGGAGAATTGATCCAGGTGGATATCGATGGCCACCCAACTTTTCCAGCTGGCTCAAAACAACTTTCTAGCAATTTTGATAATTTACTAGTTTTAGCAGTTTTTCAGGTCCTAAACTTCCAGAGCCGTTTTGAGGCCCTAAACGACGTTTTTTGGGGTATGTTGCGGTTGTAAAATTCCATTGTGAATTTTTGTGCAACTGTTGTAGTCCTCGGATAGATATTTCCAATGGGCTATCATATGCCTAAAACGGAGATCGTATGCAAAAGTTACGACCCCGGGAAGTTGATGTACTAACTTAACCAAATGGGGCCCACATGACTTTTGGCGCTTCATCTCCTAGCGTTAGGTTTTTGGATGTTTAGGAAACTCTTGTTTATTGTAAAAAGGCCTTGAGAGCCTCATTTTAATCATCTTCTTGCGAATGAGCGCATCCATCACATCTCTTCTCAAAGATAAGCCACCACCATTCCAACAAGCTTGTTTCTGTAGCATTTTACAGTTTCCAACTTATTTCTTTATTGAATAGAAAACCAATTTTACTGTATCTCTGTTATTTTGTGTTAAGAACCTGTTAATAATCTGTATTCATTTCTTTATGCTCATAAAATCCGAATCAGGGGTCTTATCCAGGGTCATGTTGAACAAAAATACTTGTGTACATTTTCATGTGTGTTAGTGTTTTAGATCTGCTTATTTTCAGCTGTAAAAATCTCTAGGTGTGTTACATTTATTTTGGTATGCATGTGCTAACTCTTGGTTACTAAAAATACATGCTAGAGCACCTAAAATTGCAAATGTAATTGTAACATATCAGCAAGAAGTCATTGAACAGTTTGTTTTCCTAAAACAACAGCAAACCATAGTTAGACAGTTGAAACTTAGAGCCAACTTGAGGTCAAAGACAGACCCAGTTGGCAGCTTGATAGGACCTAGAAAATCTTCAGGAAACATAAACGAATACCTCTCACAAGATCAAATATAACCTGTATGAAGTAATGGAAGATCTAATAATATAACATGAAAGCATGAAAATATTAACTCTCTATAAGAATCATAATAACCATATACAATTCAATAGAGGGGAAAGTCATGTCCATCTTCTATTAATAAAATAAGAGGCTTACAACTTACAATCAAATGACTTAATGAATGTCTTCCCAATCTCCTTGCCCAATCTCTATGATCAATCCAACAGTATGAGTTTACTCTTTCTTTTCCTCCCCTTTTCCCATGAGAGACCCCCAATATATAGGATGATAGAGATAGGATGGTGGATAAATATTAGACATTCAAAATAACAAGCTTCTCAAGGTCGTATTATGATCAATCTGAGATTTGATCACATCTCTTTGTAACGAATCCTAATTGGGGAGTAACAGACCCGGTCGTGCCCTGGATTCTGGTAGTTCATGACATGCAAGAGAGAAACTCGTGGCCATCAACTTTGGGTCACAAGTTGTAAAGGAACAACTAGTGACTAGACAAAAATACGTTGCAAACTCAAGCGAAAAGTGAAATAACTCGGTGTCTCAACCTGCTAACCACTAGATGATGTCCATTAGGTGATCAGGTGCCAGATAACTATATAACATATGCCCCCTAAATTGTGAGGGCAGAAGAGGTGTCTCAAGGCTCAAATACTTTACGAACAATAATCACATAGCTTTAGGCGAAGGAAGATGGGAAGAAGTTATAATCAGTCCTGCACAAAAATAACATCCCTGAGGTGGACATACCCATGCTCGCTAAGAGAAACTCAAGCATAGTCTTCGAAATAGTACACAGCATATCCATGCATGACGCAAGTGACTAGATCATGGCCATGAAAGAATACACTATGGATCCATGTCACAAGTGAAAACATAGCCACGACTAAGTACAAATATGGATCTATGTCACGGTATATGAATCAATGAGATGACTCGATGCTTGAGCGATCTCTAAAGCACTCATGAATGACTCCATTGCAAATTGGGAGGGGATGTTGTATAGGAATGATGTGTTACCAACCCAAGGTCTTCGTCTTAAACACTGACGGTGTGAATCTACAACATGCGAATAGATGAGTTGATGTCGAGCATGGTAGAAATTGTTTGATTACCCGTCATTGATGTATATTGTTAACAGACGTGAGGCAATCCACGATGATGATGATGATGGACCCCAAGATACCTAGTATAATCTAGTGAGTGTTAATGGATGAGTTGTGGTCGAACACTCGTAGATTCATTCAACAGGAGTCAATGATGTAAACCTATTGTCTAAATGTGAGGGAACTTACCACTGATGTCTACAAATCCCAAGGTACTAACTGGTTTCTATATTTTGATCCTGGATAATGATCTAGTTTCGATGGGACAAAATCCATCAAAGGAGGTCCTTGATGTTTCCTCGGTCAATCGACACAAAACATAGAAAGGTAGATGGTGTAAAAAGTGCAATAGTAGAGCACAATTGACTCAAGGATGGTCGAGATAAATGGGATGAAGAACTGAAAGTTGATGACATAGGCTAACTTCCCTTGAAAAAACTTAATGGCAAATGAATTGACCTGGTAGCATTCACTCAATAATGAAAAAAACATGTGCCATGAATGACTGGAAGAGTAACCAGTCGGCGAAGTCTGAGAACTCATAGAGATGGTTTTGACACAGAGACAATGGATAATCCAATTGTTGTATAGAGACGCAAAATAGGTGTGATGTTCAAGGGTGACTCGATGGACAGATTCCATTTGTGAAAATGACTAGACGGAAACCCCCCCCCCCACTCTTTTTCTTTCTTTCATGTTTGAAAGAGCACGAAATAGAATAAAAGTATGCTCGAAATGCTCACCTGTGGATTTATTTTTGAGCATGAGGCGGAGAATGGTGCTCGACGATCTTCCCCATATTCTAGAAAGTCCTAAATGAAAAATCCATATATGATCTCATGGATTTAACGAACCCAAGAAAGTGAATGTCCGCTTGTCATTTCATGTTTAAAGAGTTTGAAAAGAAAAATAAAACTCCAAGGTGTACCTTTTTCATGGTTCATTACTAAGTTTTGACAAAGGGGTAATACTAAGCTCAGTTGGAGAGAACGAGTGGAATGCAGGAGGTTCCATGCGCATGGAACGTGACTTAAGCAATGGACTGCAAAAAGCACATAGTGAATGATGACCACTCGTAGCAGCAAGTTCTTGTCCAGAGGTGTTGTAAAATGGGAGCAAGTAGATGGATACCGATCAATAAATGGAAGCAAATGACGGTGTAGCAACAATAAGTAGCAAGATAGAAGTGTTAATAAGTGCGGCCATTTAAACAACAAAAAAGAAAATGGTGGGAACCCCCTCTAGGAAGGCTATAAAAAATGTTGACAGAGAGTGAATGTGGCTAAATTTCAGACAATAAAGCACTATGGAGGGTTATTGGGCCCTAAAAATACAGCATACGCATCAAATGATAGTGATGCGTACTAATCTAGAATGCTCATGAGGGGTAGGCTCTACCACCCAAAATACAATGTGAAAATAATGGGAGGGATAATGTCGTGTTTCATATGGGGCCGAACTTATGGCATAAGAGGAGAAATGAGTGGCATCCAAATCAATGCAACGGAGAAGGGAAAACCACGATCATAATCCTATATGCCAAGTTTTTTAACACTCACTTACGATCGAATTGATACCATAACGAAAAATAGTCCATTTCTGCCATAAAAAATATTAAAGCGTAGCCCAGTGAAAGAAAAATGATTATATAAAAAGTATGGGCTCCCAAAATAAGTAAAAAAAAAAATTAAAAAACCTCATCCAATGTGAAAAGGGGTATTTTAAATTATATTTGCCAAAAATGGAAAAAGTAAAATTATGGGGTGAAAATGAATTTTTGCGTCATTTGTGTTTTTACCTTTGGTGAAAAAAGTGGAAAAGATATTTTTGTGGAAATAGTTGTTGTGTTGATTTTGAGAGATTTGGGCCAAAGATATGTTTGTTTCTACCTGCCAAGTTAGAGATCCAAACCTATTGTTTAAAACCCATGTCTTTATTTTTGAATTTATTGAGGAATTTCTATTAGGTGAGCCCCGAAATTTTTGGGTTTGCGTGATCGCAGGCAGCCTTTGTCATGGGCATGACCTGGAAGCCTGGGTCACCCCCTCAAAAAACATTGTAGGCGATGGATCACTGCCAAAGGTATGGAATTCATTGATCTCACCCTATACATAGGGTGGTCACGACCAAGTCACCAAGGTTTCCCTGTATGGTGTAGACGAGTCACGATCGACGACCTAGATGGTTGGTCGTGTTATATCACAGTTGAAAAACAAAAGAGACTGTATTCGTGACCCTAAAAGGGTGATCTCATTGTAACGCACAATATCCTGTGACTAGTTGCTCTCTCTTAAAGAGGTGGGTGCGACCAGCTTTAAATTAATGTGTTCTAATAATGTTATTCATGTTTATTGGTAGGGAAGTCATCATGATTGAGTGGAGAGAGAGTGAGAATGAGCTCAATGATATCTCTGCCTTGGAGGACTAGCGTACCCTTGATGCACTGAGGGATTATGGGCTCCTAAAGTTCTTTTTGTATCCCAATATGAGAGCACAACCATTGTTGCTAGAGTGACTTATTGGTATGTGGGACCCAGAGGAGCAACATTTTATGGTCGGGGACCAAGTGTTGACTCTAGATATCAAGGATATATACTTCCTCATAGGATTTTTCTGGAGAGGGGCCTTGGTAGTTCTAGTCTGTGGCAGAGGTGGTTCAGTTAAACCTATGGATGTTAATGTGATGCAGTATTATCATCCCGAGACCAAAAAGAGAAACAACAAGCTATCGATTGCGCAAATCACAGATCTTGCACTGCAAATTATATTGTATACTATAACTTGAGTGGAAAGTAGCACAAGACCCCACTTGGCCTCTAGCAGTCACGTGACTTGTGTAGTGATGTGTCTCACTCTGACGGTGTATAAATGGTGTGCGGGGTTGTTGGTAAACATGAGGGAGCAGCTAACAAAATACAGGATTGGATGGCAAAAAAAGTTCTACTATGGATCGATTTTGGTCTCATTCTTTTTTTATTAGGTACCTACTTCTCGTCATTGAGTCTCATGGATGACGACCGGGTTGAGATACCTAGCTATGAAGAAGTGGACACAATTGTTGCCACACTTTGGAGGAGGGCGGAAACCACATTTTACAGAGGATTTCCTTAATTGGTGGGATCAACAGATCGTGGTAGTGGATGATTATGCCTATAGAGGTGTGGATTTTCGAGGGGATCCCGACATGGTCCTACCTTATGGGGAAAAGTGGAGTGACGATATCGATAGTAATGATGTGCATGTTTGCAATTTTTTAAGTTTGTTGGAATATTTAGTGTTTTTTAATTTTTAAAATATATGAAAAAAAAAATTGGCATGTAACATGAGAAAATCATGTGGATTTGCATATTGTGCACCATTTCTCCCTGAAGGGTGGAGGACCACGGGTGGATGTTTTAGAGGATATCTAGGTGAAACTTGAAGGATTAATTGTTGGCATTCTTGTACCACATACGAATTAAATTCCGATGTGAATGCAGAGGCGTACTGTGGGTGTTGGTGGTCAATTCTCCTACCTCCTCCGGAAGGTGGCTAGGGCCATGCTTTGTTATCATAGCTTATATCTGGATGTATGGGCATATGACCCAATTATGTCATGCTACACTTATTTTTTGATATGTATTTTGCACACTCTTTATATATATATGGACATTTTACTTGTGGATTTATACTTATGTGCACAAATGTTTTTGAATTTATGTATGTACATGGATGCTTGGCTATGAAATCTGCTTAATGTAGTAGATGCCAGTACAATACATAATTATATAATGAGTCAGACAATGAATTGAATTCCCTTGCAATATGTTCACAAGAAATGAAATCAAATGATCTCTCAAGGAGACAGACCCTCAAATACTTATAAAATAGAACAAGATGGCGGATAGAATAAAAAAATAATAATTTGAAACCACGAGCTGGGAGTCCAACCTGACAACCAATCGACGAATGCCTAAAGTTGAAGCTTTGGACATGAGTTTGATAATTGCACTATATTAGGAAATGTTATTGGTTGCAGGACCCAAGTAGATGCCCCTTGAAATCACTAGTTCGTCTATGGGTGAGAAAATGACCCAGGAAGCGGAAGCAAGATTCTGGGTGCTACATTTATCTCTATCCACATATCCGACATAGGAAGAGGAGATTGTCCACATATTCCAATCAAGTGCAAGCGTGATAAGCAGAAAAACAAGGTAGATCACTCAAAGGAAAGGAAAATATATCACACCACACTATGATACATATAGTACAAAAGCACTACATAGCGTAGAGCTTATGCGTAGTACTTTTTAAGGTAGAGCTCGTTGCAAGGCTCCGATAAGGTGTTTAACTCATAGTCAACTAACTCATAGGCCCCTTTTTGAAGTGTGTGTTTAATTACATAGAGACCATGCCATAATGGTTTGAACTTTCTTGTGCCTAACTTTTCATGATCTTGGTCATACACCAAAACCATATCACCTTCCGAGAAAACCCGAGGATGCACAGCTTGATTGTATTGGGATTTTACTCATTTTTTGTGTGACTCATTAGCCATAGTGGCTTCTCAATGACATTCATTGAGACATGATAGATAAAGTAGTCATTCTTCCTTGGTGGAAGTTTCAGGGAGAAGTTCAATAGCTAACTTTAATGAGGGTATTTCACATTCAATGGGAAGGACTGCCTCCAACCCATAAACGAGTTGAAAAGGTGTAAAACTAGTGTCAGTTTTTTCAGAAGTTCGGTACACCCATAATTTCGAAAAATGCATGAGTTTCCAGTTAGACTTATGTTTCCCTACCATCCATCAAAGCATCATTTTAAGCACTTGGTTGATAGACTCAACTTGGCCATTGGCATGGGGATAATACGAAGAAGAGTGTTCTTAGTCAAAACGTAAGAAGGTGGATAATTCGGCCATCATATTATTACAAAAATGTGATCCATGATCAGTCACAATGGATTTGGGTACGTTGAATCTCGCAATAATGTGGTTGAATATGAAAATGGTTGTATTCTTGGTGTCGTTCGAAAAGGTAGGAAAAGCCTCTGCCCATTTGGTGAAATAATTGACAGCCACAATAATGTAATTATGGTCGACAATGGAAGCATGTCTAAATGTAGTGAAATCTATCCCCCATTTGGAAAAGGGACCAACAATGAATACAGGATGCAATGGAGCAGTATGGGCACGCATTTTTTGGAAAAAAATTGGCAAGGGTGGCGCTTTTGGACCGCATTCATACAATCTTTAAAGATTGTAAGCTAAAAGTACTCGACGCGCAAAATGTTTTGGGTAGTGTCTAGCCTAAACAGGTGGTCGTCGCATGCTCCAGAGTGGATCTCATTGAGGATATGTTTGGCTTCATCACAAATAACACACCGATGTAAAACCATATCTACCCCACGGTGATAAAGAACATCGCCTACAATAAGATAATGGTGAATATGTCGATGATCATCTTAAATAGTTTTGGATGTAAGTGTTGGGTATGGAGATATATTAATATATTTTTGTACCATGGATCGAATGAGTCAATGAGTAAAAGGATTTTTCAGGTAACGAATCTTGTACCACGGATTCATCATTTTCTTGGGGAAGATCGATCATCAATTCAACGAATACCAAGGTTTTTTTGGACTTGGTGTTATCCACAATTTTGGTCATCGTGATGATATTATGATGATGTTATGATGATGGAAAATCAAGCTCTTCACTAAGAACACTTTCCTGAGAAAAGTTACATTTGTCTGCTTCCAGAAATCATGCTTTTAAAGGATGTTCGCAAGCTACCTATATATCTGCCTGCGAGAATGCATGATTCTCGCAGGCTGCATTAAGCTGGAGTGCGAACAGTTCGCACTGTACCTCATTATTAGGGTGTGAACATCATCTAAGGAAGGAAAAAGATAAAAATCTCGAATCTTCTAGAAAGGAATCTTCTAGAAACATGAGTTGGCTTCGAATGGTTGTTAAGGTGCTGGCATTCTAGATATCTTGGGATCATTTCCTATCCAAGTAACTAAATTATCTTCTCTTATATATTGAGGAGATGGCTCATGGAAAAGGTTAGAAGCAAACTAGCAAGAGATTGATTGGGGAAATAGTGCAAGATTGTATGGAGGACTGATGCTACAGCAGCTAGAGACAACAGCAAGGTCATCAAAAGTAGTTGATTTTCTTCATGCATGAGCAAGTGTGTGTGTCAGAGCTAGGAGCCATCGAAAGGAGACCTACGACATCAAGGCTCAGGTTGTAAGTTTCACTTTCAATTAATTCAATACAGTAATATGTCCCTTTCCCATAAAGATGATGTCATTTTATTACATAATTCCTTGATCATATGTATAGACTAGCTATTGAATATATTATCTGCCTTTACCCCGATTGGTTTGTGTTGTTGTGATTGGAACAGCGCAAGAGCATTGGAGCAAAGCTTGGAACAACAGAGACCAAAGGAAAGTGTTCATAAGGTATGCCCGTGATCCTTATCTCTTAGTTCACTCAATAGGCTAGATCTAGGGAAAGTGTATTATTCTGTCATGATTTGTTCTAGATCCAGGTGGATCTAGGGAGATCGGTTCGTGTCCGCACTTACGGATTTATCCTGAAACAAAATTGGCGACTCCACTGGGGACTATTCCCTTTTTTCTTTATGGTTTTTTGAATTTTCTGTGGCCATTTGCTCTATTTGCATTTTTCTCCTGTTTTGTCAGTTTCTGAGTCCTCAGGATACCCTGAGAGACCTTCTGGGTCTATAAGCCAGTTTGAATTTTGCTTGCATTTTCAAAATTTTTATTATCTTCAGGGATTCTCATACTGTGTTCATTGACAGCCTGCGAGAACCAGTCAAGTTCGCACCCTTCATATAGGGTCCAGTGCGAACCCCTCGCACTTTGCTTCACAGTGGCCTGCGAGAACGCTATTTTCTCGCACTGTGTATCATTGCTTGCCTGCGAGCAAGATTTTGGAAAATTTTGGAATTAAGTTTTGACTTTTTCAAATTGCTCAGAACAGTTGAATGGTGTCTTTTTGGCTTATTGGATCATTGACTTATGCATCTCTTGTTGTAGTTTGCTTGCTGGAATAGATTTAGGGTTTCTAGGTATTTCTTGCCCTTGATAGCTTGACTTTCTCTTCTTGGCTCTGTTTGGCATTTTCTTTCTCTTTGACTTCTGGAGTTGAGTGTGTCTGAGTGGCTAAGAACCAGTGATTAGCAGAGAGTCAAGTGTTTGGTGTTTTCTCATTTGCTTGGTGGTTCGAAAGAACATTTTTCATTTGCTTTGGGAAGACTCATTGGTTTGTTTTGGTTTTTACTTTCATTGAAAGTATTGGTTGGGTTGTTATTGTTGATTCTGTATGATTTGATTTTCTTTTCTCATTAATTAGAGTTCGTCTTGGAAAGTGAACAACAGTTTTCTTTCAAGTTTTTGTTTTTGCTTTTTCAAAGACATTGAAAATCAAATTTTAGAAGCTTATTGAAGTATTTGAAAAAGATATTTAGAGATTGTTCATTGATAAATGATTGTCTGCATAGGCATCTGAAAGGAAATTGAGCATTGCATTTGCATTGTAGTATTTGAGTTGATTTGGAAAACCTTCTCTCTCCCATAGCTAGGATTCATGGAATGAAAAGAATCATATTTCATCATTATCCTTGCATTATTTGGGTCAGAGTCATATATCATGAGTTTCACTTCCGTCACCTTTGAGTAAACAACATCTTTTAAAAACATTGCGTAATCTTAAAATTGATCTAGTAACTTTTTCTAGGGCTCTTTTACACCAAAATTTAGCTAGGCCAGTGCTTTGGAGTAGGAAGAGAGACACACTCTCCAAAATCTCGAAAACACACAATAGAATCTTGAGTTAGGGAGTGTAAAATTCCATTTGCAGCATATTGTCCTGGGATGCCCTTCTAACACAAGGGTTAAGCACTAGGTCGCATTGGTGTTGGCAGAGTTACTAACCCTGCTTTGTTGACATCGGTGTAGATATTTCACGTATTACAGGGATCACTCCGAGGTATACCCACAATTATGAGTGGAATCCTTTGAGTTGGTTTCGGGCTCGATACCCTGCCCTTGCGTGTGGATCAGACTGACGACTATCCCCCCAGTTTGTATTGTTGTTTGTGGTGACCTTAGTGGCCTATCTCTCTAGGTTCTTACCCAAGGTGACTGTGGAGGGGAAAGTCTTCACGGTACCTGGAATCGACGTTGATCAAACTCACTCGGGCTCCTTGGAGGGTATACCCACGATTA
>ML793922.1:117608-171363 GCA_009831015.1 Picea engelmannii
AGGTCGTCAACGTAACTTTTCCACCTTAGCCCCGCCCCTTCTCGTCTCGTTGTTGCGACGTTGGATTTCATCACCAACTAGTGGCTTCGAAATTAGAAGGTATTGTTTGCTTGGTGATTGCTTCTTAGATTTTGTTTACTAGTGATTGTTGTTGATTTCTCGAAGTTGACCATAGGAATTTTTTCGCGGAACTTGTTACTTGTTTACAATTTCTCCCCCGCGGCGTTCTCGTAGAATGCAAGGATTATCTCCAGAACATCTGGATGATCCTCAACCTACTGGTACGCCTGAGGGTTCACCCCATCAGACTAAAGTCCCTATGGTTACTTCACCACAAGGGGAAACCAGTGAAGTTCCAGTTGTCACCACACCACTTCCACAAGTCACACGAACTAACTCTCTAGAAGAATTTCGAGTTACTAACACTATAAAGGATTATCGCATTCGTCGTGGTGAACGACCTGTTGGACGATTAAATCCTTCTGACGAAACCATTGTTACTTCTTCTGAATCAACTATTGGGCCTTCTCACGGTGTAGTAGGCCAAGATCCTTTTTGGTCGGGTAATTTCTGTCGAGTTCTCTTCGGTACAGACTCACCCCCTGTTTACGAAATCAACCCTCCTTTGTCTCCTGAGACAGAGACTACACCCGATACTACCCCTTATCATTTTGTTCTTCCTCCTGAGATGGCCCATCTCGCAAATAATACGAGTGTCCAAACTGGAATTACTGCAACTACTCTCCCTCCTATCAATACCCAGCGAATACCCGATGTCATCCCGACATTACTGCCTGGTTACCATGCGTTGAATGATTTGTTGAATCCTCCCAATCCAACACCTCCGCAAACCCTAGTCGGTTCTCCAGGTGGTCCTCATTTTCCTGGGTATGAGGTTCCTCATTTTATTCCGACACTCCCACCTTTTCCTCCTGGTAATCCTAATCCTAGTGGCACTATTCCAACTGTTGCACCCAACACGCAGATTCTCGTTGGTGGACAGGGTGGTACAATTCCTTTTCCTTTTCCCAGACACAATACAGTTACTACACAACCTACGATTGGCACACAACTTCCGGGTGGAGATGTACCTACAGTAGGGGGACCAACCTCACCCTTTGGACAGAATATACCTCCTGAATTGGCTCAGTATTGGACTCAACTTTTACAAAATTTTCCTCAGAGTGTTGGGGGGCAGCAAGTTGTCCCTACAGTTGGCCAACCTTATCCAGGGGTAACTAATCCTATTTGGGGTTCGAACCAGACTACTCAACCCCAGGTCCCTGCTCAAACTCAAGGTTATAATCCTTGGGGCTACTATCCTATCCGCCCACCACCGAATCAGCCAGGGGCTTCCCTTTACGGACAGTCTGCTTATGCTCCTATTGGTTTGCCGACGGGGCTTCCACCCCAAAGCCATCAGTACCCGCAGGTAAACCGACAGTTGCCTTTTCTTGCTACCTTGGATTTGCCAGATTTGTCTAGGATTCTAAATGATCCTATTCGTCACTCTCCTCAATGGCCTGCTATCCCTGCTAAACTTCCATCGGATATTCCGAAATTCGATGGCAAGCCAGGAGAGGACCCAAATAATCATGTCATGACTTTCCATTTATGGTGTTCATCCAATTCGTTGATGGATGACTCCATTCGTTTACGTCTTTTTCAAAGAACTCTTACTGGTTCCGCTGCGAAGTGGTACATTGAATTGCCACGAGGTTTCTTCTCCGATTTTAATACCCTGGCTATGGCTTTTCTTACACATTACCAGTTACCGATCTGTTATGATACCGGGACTGAGATTTTAACTTCTTTTAAACAATCTAAAGGCACTCATATCTCGGATCATATACATGAGTGGAGACGGCGACGACGTCTCATCAAACTTGAGCTCCCTGATCAGTTACTGGCAGAATGGTTCACGAAATCCTTTGTGAACGATATTGGTAAGGAAATCGCCATGGGTGGCATTGTTACAGAGGAGTAGGCTATAAGTCGTGCCCAATATCTTGATCTCATTTATTCGCAAACGGGAACTTTGTACGATTTTCTACCTGACCTACCCCATCCTGGTACTTCCAGCGCTTCTACTACTCCAGTTGCCTCGCATGCAGTTGATGGTGTGATTGGTTCTACTCATACCCACTCACATTCTGTTTCAACTACAACCCCTGAATCCAATTCTTCTAATGTTCAGAATGCTCCGTCTCCTGCTCCTCCCACCGGTAAAACCTCTGAAGTGAACGTTGTTCAATCTACACCTACCGGTAAGAATAAATCCAAGAAGGGGAGAGGCAAGAATAAGGAGAGTAAAAATAATAATCCAAATGAACAAACCAAAACCCCGCCTGCTGACGATCGAGATAAGCGTAAGCCTCGATATCCTTGCCTTATCTGTGGTGATGATCACTACATGAAGGATTGTCCCAGACATGCTGAAGTCAACAAGTTCCTTCAACGAACACCAAAACCACCGACGCCGGTAGTCTTGTCCCAACCCTTCCCGTCTCAGCAACAGGCCTCCTTGGTCATTCATGACCAACCATCTACTTCTACGACATCATATGTTTTGATGTGCACCGATGATTCTAAGAACAATGATGTTGCCATCGCAACTAGAGATAAAGACTATACTCCTTCTAAGGAGAAGGTTGACGATTTACCTCCTGATCTGGTACACGCCTCTCCACCGAATCCACCTACGAACGGTCCTCTTCATCTCGAACGAACGAATCTAGATACAGTCCTACGACCCCCTAAAGGTGTTGTTCGCAAGTCGGCTTTCAATCCTCATGCTCGTGCAGCCCAAAACTATAGTATTGTGGAAGATCTGGCCCAAGCACCTTCAGCGATGTCTGCCCTTGAAGTCCTTCAGTCTTGTCCTGCGCAACGAAGGGCTCTGTTGAAATCTATAGGTGGAATTGATCCTACCGATTTTAATTTGATAGTCTTTGACTTGGACGAACATGTTCCAAGGTTACCCCCTCAACTTTCTTTTCAGATACAAGTTATTATCGCCGACAAGAACATTTGTCGGACGGTTGTTGATGAGGGGGCCTCTACGTGTGTAATGTCTCTTACTTGTTGGAAAGCCATTGGCTCTCCTCCGTTAACGGAATCACAAAATACTTTGAAAGCCTTTAATGGCTCTAGTTTTAAGCCTTATGGTGTTCTTTCCTCGTTGCCTGTCTCTCTAGAAGGTAAGACCGTCCAAGTCGAAGTGGAAGTTTTCGATGCTCCTTTAGATTATAATCTTCTTCTTGGTCGTAGATGGGTAGATTCCATGCGCGTTGTTGTGTCAACACTTTTCCGGGTCTTACGATTTCCTCACCAGGGAAAAGTGGTTACAGTTGATCAACTTGCCTTCTTTAATTCTGATACTCACACTGGAAATGTGTCGTTTATAGCTAAAACCCCACCGGGTTACGAGAATGTTGGAGTCGGTCTCTTGAAAGACTCTTCGTTAATGGGTACTTTTCCCATACCACCACCACCCGATATTCTACGCCCGTCAGTTGCTTCGATTAATATGATTTCTATCGTACCTCATGAGATTCCAGTGTCCTTTGACCCTTGGATAGTCCCTGATCCCGGAGATCATCCTCGTTTCGGCAACGTTATGTCGTTAAGTCCGATTGAGTCTGCTTATCACGCAATTCAATCGGCAACACCTTCTACACCCTCTCCGGAGGAGTTGTCTCCTGATCCTTTCCATGTTATCTTTCCCACTGACGAGATGATCATGCTTTTCATGGCTGATACACCTTGGGACAATGGGCATCATCGTTCCATACTGTTTCTGGAACAACACACTCTCGAGAATTACCAGTGGATTTCGACTCCGTCGACCGTTGTTGTCATAACGACTGTTCTCGGATCTTCACGCGATGTGTTTGCCGAAGGGAACCTCAGTAATATTTCTCCCATAATACCCATTGATATTTCAGTTAAACCTGGGATAATTGAAAATGTTCACATTGGAGCTTCGTGTTCTCCAAAGGAAATTGTTACCTATACTGCTTTGTTCAAGGAATTTCGTGATATTTTTGCCTGGAGTTACGAAGAGATGCCAGGTATCGACCTGTCTATCATTGTGCATGAGATAAAAATGTACCCTGGAGTTAAACCAGTACGGCCTCGCCTCCGTCCTGTCCATCCACGTAAAGCGGCAGCCATTAAGCTCGAAGTTGAAAAACTTCTCAAAGCCAGTTTTATTTACCCCGTGGCTCTGACAGAATGGGTTTCCAACCCTGTACCGATTGATAAGAAAGGTGGTAGTATACGTGTTTGTGTTGGTTATCGGGATATTAACAAAGCCTGTCCGAAGGACAACTTTCCGACCCCCTTTGTCAATCAGATCGTCGATGACTGTGCCGGTAGTGACATTTTTTCCCTCATGGATGGATTTTTCGGCTATAATCAGATAAACATCCCTCCTGAGGACCAACATAAAAATGCTTTTATTTGTCCTTGGGGTACTTTCACCTACATAAAACTTCCCTTCAGTCTTAAGAACGCAGGTGCAACGTTTCAACGTGCTATGTATTATGCGTTTCACGATATAAAGCATATCGTTCAACCTTATTTGGACGATTTTCCAACTCATTCTTTACGCCGAGTCGATCACCCCATTCAT
Organism: Picea engelmannii; assembly: GCA_009831015.1. NCBI lineage: Eukaryota > Viridiplantae > Streptophyta > Pinopsida > Pinales > Pinaceae > Picea > Picea engelmannii. Next base: position 122,245 of record ML793922.1, read on the forward strand.
CTCCGAGCAATTTTCATCCGGTGTCGGTTCTATCGCATTCGTCTAAACCCTCATAAGTGCGTCTTTTGCGTAGAGTCTGGTTGTCTCCTCGGTTTCATTGTTTCACGTCAGGGGATCTGGGTAGATCCTATTAAGGTTGAGGCGATTCTTAATCTCCCTCCTCCTTCTTCACTACGCCAGTTACAAAGTTTGCAGGGGAAAGCAAACTTTCTTCGTCGTTTCATCCCGAATTACGTCGAGATTACTCGTGGTTTCACACGTCTTCTAAAGAAAGATTCAGAGTTTGTGTGGGATAGAGTTGCCAACAACGCTTTCGAAGCTTTAAAGTTGTCCCTCACAAAAGCTCCTCTTCTTTTCCCTCATGATTATAGTCGGGATTACTTTCTTTATCTGGCTGCTTCCGAGTATACTATCGGCATGGTCCTCGTTCAAGAGGATGATAATCACGATGAACATGTTATCTATTACTTGAGTAGAAGTCTATCATCATCGGAAGTCAAGTACCAACATGTTGAGAAACTGGCCTTGGTTGTTGTTCAAGCAGTTCAACGTTTTCGTCATTATATTCTCTCCAGGAAGACTACAGTGATTTCACATTGTAACCCCATGCAACATATATTGACACGTCAATTTCTGGGGGGCAAGTACTCCAAGTGGATTGTCATTCTCCAGGAGTTCGACTTGGAATTCGATCGCGCCACGTCGAAGAAATCCTTAGTTTTTGCTGAGTTAATTTGTGATTTTCCCCATTCTGCCACGGAAAACGTAGCAGTTGATTCGTTACCGGACGAATCACTTTTCCTTATCAGTACCGACGATATTTGGTACGGAGATATCATTATATATCTCCAAACTCAAACTTTCCGGCCTGCTTTGTCCAATAATGAGCGACGTCACATCTATTATCAAGCACGTCATTATATTATCCTCGGCAATACTCTTTACCGTCGAGGCATTGACTCTGTCTTTAGGCATTGTTTGACTTTTGAAGAAGCTGAGAAAGCTTTGAATGACTGCCATTCAGGAGCATGTGGTGGTCATATGTCTGGGTACGCTACTGCCCATAAAATCTTACAAGCAGGTTACTTTTGGCCTTCCTTATTCACTGACTACATTACTGTTGTTCAGAAGTGCCATGCCTGCCAGACCTATAATCAGAAGATTCGGTCGCATCCTTCTCCCCTTCATCCTGTAGTCTCAGTAGGTCCTTTTGCAAAATGGGGCATTGATTTCATGACATGTCACCCTCACTCGGTCGGGGGGCATGGTTACATTATTGTAGTTGTTGATTATTTCACAAAGTGGGCCGAGGCGATGCTGACATTCGATAATATTGGGAAGACTACAACGTTATTTCTTTTCAACCATGTCATCACTCATTTTGGTGTCCCTCAGGCTATCGTTACTGATCACGGTAGTCATTTTAGGAATTATATGATGTCTGAACTTACAGAGAAGTTGGACCTTCGTCATGACAGCTCAACACCTTATTATCCACAGGCTAATGGCCAGGTCGAAGCCATTAATAAAGTTCTTATAACGATGATTCGACGGATGATAGGAATCCATAAAACCAGTTGGCACACAATGTTATTTTTGGCATTGTGGGCATATCGGACATCTGTTAAGTCTGCCACGGGATTTACACCTTTTCGATTAGTTTATGGCACGGAAGCCATTCTGCCAATAGAATGTGAAATACTGTCTTTGAAACTAGTTGTAGAGCTCTTACCTAATACTTCTACCAAAGAGGAACGTCTGTTGTATCTAATGCAATTAGACGAGACCCGACGTGATGCCACTTTAGTAATAGAAGCCCAAAAGAAACGCGTTAAGGCACAATATGATAAACATGTCAAACCTCATGTCTTCTCTGAAGGAGATCTTGTTCTTCTGTATGAACAGGATAAAGATGTCCTAGGAGCCGGGAAATTTGAACCTATGTGGCATGGTCCCTATATTGTTAGCAAAGTTTTGGAAAAAGGAGCGTATGAACTAGTGGATTATGATGGTGTACCTTTGAGTGAACCCAGAAATGGGTTGTACTTAAAGAAGTACTATGCATAAGTTATTTGTGCATGAGTGCTTTTATTTTATGTATCATACTGCGTGTGTGTGCTACTTTAGTTTTTCTTTTGACGTTATCTGGTCTCTGCCCTTACGTGATGTTGTGCTTGATTGCCAGATGTCGAAGTATTCGCTACCTTATATTGGATTCGTCGACGGTGCTAGCCATAGTACTCAGAACTTAGCTTCTGCTGCATGGGCAATCTATGCCACGACAAACGAACTCATATCTCTACGAGGTATATGTCTTGGCCGAGCAACCAACAATATTGCAGAATATAGCGCCATGGTGGAATTACTGGTTGATGTTATCTCTCTTGGAATTCGTCATTTGGTTGTCTGACTTGACTCGCAGTTGGTAGTACTACAGCTTAGTAATGTATATTCTATTCGAATTCCTACTTTATTGAGGGTATATTTGCGGATTCGCCTCTTGGAACGACATTTTGATCACATTGAATATCAACACATTCCTAGACGTCTTAATACATTAACAGATGCTTTAGCTAATTATGTATTGGACCGGCATTTGAACAATTTATAAATCAAACACATCAAAATGTACACAATGTAATGTCAACCGGTAGAAGCCGTGTATATATATAACGGTCAAAGTTTGTTTTTACAAAATGGTTGTCCGAAGACCAAAATATCAAAAATTGAAGCTCATGGCTTCTACAAAATGACATCACTAATGATGTTCACGATAGCACACTAATGTCCTGGAAACTCTGCGGAGCAGTCGACCCATAGAGGCAGAGACTCCCACTCCCACAGTGTGACGCTGATCGCGTCGGGGAATCTCCTCCAGAGTCATATCTGGAACGTCAGCCATCAGACCCTCTAAGTTATGCTCCACTGTCAGATAGTCCTCGGCGTACTGTGGAACTGCTACTACTGCCTCTCTTCGACGATGGACATGAGAACTACCAGCAGGTCTATATGCCCCAACGTCTGTGTTATCAATACAAATTTGGTGTTAGTCTTCAGATAAATCTATAAAACAAACACATTTAAATATGATGAAAATACAAAAACATTTAAAAGATAAAAATTGGTGTATTTCTTACCGAGGTCTCCCCATTGTGCATCCTCAGGTAGTGCAAGGTCAGGATCACCCCGAAAATCCAAGCCACCGTATGCATAATCTTCTACCATCAGCACCTGGCCTTGAAGCCAGTCGAAGAAGAGATCGTCATACCTGACGATCGGTCCTGCCACATGTCTAGCCATGAGTTGACACCATCGTAACATCCGTGGATCCCTGGGACCCGGAAAGTGCCACTCAGCCTGAAGTCTAAACACAGGGACCCTCTCGCAGAAGAAGGACACCAACAATGATCCATAACCAAACTATTTTAGAGCTCCACGCCTGCATTTGGTCAGTTGTTTCTTGAGATTGCGTAAAACTGCGTCAGCCCAGTTGAATACCCAGGGCTCAGTACACTCGATGGAATACTGAAAATAGCTTTGCAGAGCCATATGCGGAGCTGCACTTCCCACCATTCGAGCAATGGTAAAGAGAATGGTACGGAGAGTCAAATCAGTCACTCCCCAAATGGCCACTTTCCCTTTCTGACGTTCAGCCTCAGGCACGCAATACTGCTAGCAATACTCACTCATTTTTAAACCACCCCTTCGGCTACCAGTCAAACTGACTTAGGACCCTCGTCTGGATAGCCCAGTCAAGAAATAGATGTCCTCAATGTCGATAGTCAATGTGTGAGCTCCGACATTAAAAACTTGTTGGTCCGGATCCCACATCCGGACTAAGTGTTCCAGCAATCGAACTTGGGCTCTCATGCCCGGGATGCGGAAATACTTCAAGAGACCGCAATCTCTTAAGGCAGACATGGTCGAAGGGTGATTTTTGGCGTTTGTATTATCTTCCTCGTGTTCCCGTTCTCTCCATTCGAGCACCATGATGATGGCTATAAACCTGCATGGGAAACATATGAAGATGGTTAATAATCTTAAATATGAAAAAAATTCTTTCTTTTGGCTAAACGTTGCATGAAATTTTAAACTTTGCGTTGTTCGCAGGTGGCCTATGGTACGCAGTGCGAACTTCTCGCAGGCTGCCTTAGGCCCACCTGCGAGAATGAGGCATTCTCGCAGGCCCTGTATGGGCAGCCTGCGATAATTCCTCTACACGCATAGGGTTTGAAAAATAGACTTAAAACTTGACTTTTAACCAATGGAAACACAAATTTGAACCATGAAAAGCTAGAGAATGGAGAACTTACCAATATGATCCAGACGGCTCGTGGAATGATCGCCCGAAGCTCTCAGAAATCAACACTGAAGGTAGAAGGTAAAATGGAGGTTTTTTTAACTCAAATGGTAAAAGGGTAAAATGATATGGTAAAATGTGTTATGGATTTATTTTATTTACTTTTTACTATATTAAAAGTGGATTTTTTATGTTTATTCATTATTTAACCCTAATTACTAATATGGAAATGAGTAAAATGACTTGCAGGTAACAAATACGGATGGTTATGGACAAAACTTTTTGGTGTGGTATATTTTTGGTTGTTTTCTATGGTTTTGATATAAAACCTCGAGCGCCTTTTATCTGTTCTTGCGCTTGTCAAAAATATAAGAACGTGATCGAGTGTTGTTTTATCTCTTTTCTGGGCTCGCTGTGGTTACACGAAAAAGGAACCTCCCTGGAGTTATCTTTAAGCTCTTTTCAGACTCTCTAAACAGGAAAAGATTGCCGAGCGACCTTGCTATTTTCACGCTCGATAAAGTATTTGAAGTATGCGTCCTTCGAGCGATAGTTTAACCCTTTTTCGGTCTCGTTGGACTACTGCATGAAAAAGGAACTGAGAGAGTTCTCTTTTAAGTGTTTTTCCAAACTCTATAATCTCGAAAAACCTTCGAGTTTACTATCTCTGGACTCGTTAAACAAACATTGACAGACCCGTGATGGGACCGAACCACTCCTTCCTAGGGTTCGTTAAAAGTACTCCGAGGGACTCGTCCGAAGGATGAGCTTATATCAACAAGCATATGTGATCCTCTTCAAGCTTGTGTAAAAATAAAGAGGTACTTGCCAGAAATGGTGGGGGGAAATTTGGGAAAGGGATATGTTTCATCTTTATGTTAATTGGCAGTAAGTGTCGCTCTTGAACATGACACCCCCTATTCATCATCTGAAGCCGGTTTGGGAAATCCATTTGTCTCTCATTCGATTCGATAACAAGGTATTTCCATGTGTCGTCTTTGAGTCAATGTTGCCAAATCATTGGTTGTATCATCCATATGTTCAAGAGAAGTCCGTCTGAAACCTTTGTTTTGAGTGGGCCATCTGCAGTTATCCATTCTCTTCATGTCGGCCTTCCCTGTGTCCAAAGTCCAATTGCTACATGCTTTGTTTCACTTTCAAACTCTGTTACTCATTTCGTGTTATTGATGGGGGATACATCAAGGCCCTCCTGTGATGAGTCTTGTTCCGTTGACATCAGCACATTATCCGGAATTAAGACTTAGAAATCATTCAGTACCTTGGAGCTTGCATGCCTCAATGGCAAGTTTCCTCGCTTTCGACAGTGGATTTACATCATTGACCCCTGATTGAAAGATTTTGTCGATTGTTCGACGTCAACTCATTTATTCACAGTCGAAGGATTGTACTTTGGTACCTTGGGAGTCATTGACATCAATGGTGATTTCTCTCGCACTTGTTAACGGTTACATCAATGACCGGTAATCAAGTGGTTTCTACCATGTTCGACTTCGACACATGTAATCACATGGTTAGATTCGTACTTTGGGTGATGAGATTGAAGACCCTGGATATTGTCTTAAGTGATCCAGGTTGCGATGGAGTATGTATAATTTGCGACACATAGATCCACTGTGTATGTTTCGTGGCTATGTCCTCTTGACTAAAAAATTTGTCGTATAGATCCATAGTGTATTCAGGTGGCTATGCAATATTATGACTACATGGATCCACAGTGTATGATTGGTGGCCATGGCTCTTTGTTTATGTTGTCATCAATCTATGATCTGAGTATGGGAATGCCTACCTCAGAAGGGATACATATGATATTTTGTCGATGCTTGGATGTTTGCAGGTTTCCGATTAGATGCGCTCGTGGTTCTTGACACACACATACAGCTTACAAAGTCTATCGACTGTCACTGATTCCACTCTCAGACTTTGGGGGGGCATTCTGTTATCCACAATTTTGGTCATCGTGATGATATTATGATGATGTTATGATGATGGAAAATCAAGCTCTTCACTAAGAACACTTTCCTGAGAAAAGTTACATTTGTCTGCTTCCAGAAATCATGCTTTTAAAGGATGTTCGCAGGCTACCTATATATCTGCCTACGAGAATGCCTGATTCTCGCAGGCTGCATTAAGATGGAGTGTGAATAGTTCGCACTGTACCTCATTATCAGGGTGCGAACATCATCTAAGGAAGGAAAAAGATAAAAATCTTGAATCTTCTAGAAAGGAATCTTCTAGAAACATGAGTTGGCTTTGAATGGTTGTTAAGGTGCTGGCATTCCAGATATATTGGGATCATTTCCTATCGAAGTAACTAAATTATCTTCTCTTATATATTGAGGATATGGCTCATGGAAAAGGTTAGAAGCAAACTATCAAGAGATTGATTGGGAAAATAGTGCAAGATTGTATGGAGGACTGATGCTACAGCAGCTAGAGACAACAGCAAGGTCATCAAAAGTAGTTGATTTTCTTCATGCATGAGCAAGTGTGTGTGTCAGAGCTAGGAGCCATCGAAAGGAGACCTACGACATCAAGGCTCAGGTTGTAAGTTTCACTTTCAATTAATTCAATACAGTAATATGTCCCTTTCCCATAAAGATGATGTCATTTTATTACATAATTCCTTGATCATATGTATAGACTAGCTATTGAATATATTATCTGCCTTTACCCCGATTGGTTTGTGTTGTTGTGATTGGAACGGTGCAAGAGCATTGGAGCAAAGCTTGGAACAATAGAGACCAAAGGAAAGTGTTCATAAGGTATGCATGTGATCCTTATCTCTTAGTTCATTCAATAGGCTAGATCTAGGGAAAGTGTATTATTCTTTCATGATTTGTTCTAGATCCAGGTGGATCTAGGGAGATCGGTTCGTGTCCGCACTTACGGATTTATCCTGAAACACTTGGCGGTTGAAAACTTGAGATCAAATTCTTGTAGGATGACAATCCATTTAGAGTATTTGCCTCCAAGAATCCGACACGATAGAATATATTGCATTTGATTGGAATCAGATAGGACAGTGGTGGTTCGCAAAAGAATATAGTGTTGAAAATGTTGGACATCAAAAAAAGCTGCCAAGGCCAACTTCTCAACATGTGCATAACTAATTTCAGCACCAATGAGGCCCTTACTGAGATAACAAATTACATGTTTGTTTTGTTCATCATGAGTTTTGATAAGCACCATACCAATGGTGGTTTCAAAAGTAGCAAGATACAATAAGAAGTCTTGATTATAGTCAGGAGTGCTCAATACAGGTGTTTATGTAAGGGCACGTTTTAAACCATTGAAAGAATGTTGGGCTTGCTCGTCCCATTTAAATGGGACTCCCTTCTTAAGTAATTGCATGGAACCTTTTGTGATTTCCACATAGTTGGAAATGAAACATCGTAAAAAGTTTCCTTTCCCCTAAAAACTTTGAATTTGGGCTATGGAGTGGGGTGGAGGCAAGTTCGTAATTACCTCTACTTTCAAGGGATCTACTCTTATCCCAAACTTGAACACGATGAAACCTAGAATACGATCAGATTCCACAATAAAGATGCACTTGTGGGGGTTCAAACGAATGTTGTAATACCAACGACATATAATAACTTATCTCAAATGAATTGGATGCTCTTTGAGCCTCCCAGATTTTGCGAGAAGGTCATCCAGATATGGTTGTACGATATGATTGATGTCGTGGAAATTATAAGACATGGACCGTTGGAATGTTGCACCGGCATTTTTAAGACCGAAACGTAACTTGTGATATGAAAAAGTTTTCCAATGGGAAATGAAATTCCTTTTGTACTGGTCTTCTCGGATGATATCAATTTGATTATATCCAGAGAAGCCATCCATGAATGAAAAAACTTCACATCAGGTGTAATCATCAATAATTTGGTCAATGAAGGGGGTGGGATAATTGTCTTTCGGACAAGCCTTGTTTAAATCCCTATAATCAACGCATACACAGATAATTCCATGTTTTTTGGAAACAGGTACAATATTCGATACCCATTCATTCAAGGGAACTCGATAAATAAAACCAGCATTCAACAGTTTTTCAACTTTTTTCCTTGATGGTTGCAGATTTCCGAGGGTGGACTGGTCGGAGCCTTTGTCGAATAGGGAGGGCTTCAAGGTAGGCCTTAATTTTATGTATGACAATCTGAGGGTCTATTCGAGGAATTTCTTCGTAAAACCAGTAAAAAATATTGTGGAACTCTTTGAATAAGGCAGTATAACGTTCAATTTATTGTGGGGAACATGCTGCACCTATCTGGATGTGTTTCGCAACCCAAGGTTTGACCGAAATGTCAATTGAAATAGTTTCTAAAATGTTACCAAGGTTGCCTTCAGATAAAGTGGACTGCGAAGTGGGTGGAAATTGGGATTGATTTATGAGGTCAGTTGAAACGAGGGTTTGGATGTGTTTCTCCACTCTCTCCTGACTAGGAAGGAAAGATGATCGATGGAGTGAATCTTCCTATGGCCTATATCCTAAGGTCATGACTTCCATGATGGCCTCGTCTAAAGGTAAGGCATTATTTAGAAATTCATGCAAAGTGGATGGAGGGTTAACCCAATAAGGAAAATAGAACTGATCTAGTTCCTCATCTAGTAGGAGACTAGGATCAGGGTCAACAAATTAGCATGTTGATTGTATCACATAATATGATAATTCGACCGGTGACAACAAAATAGTGGCTTTGTAAGAATTTACTTCTGAAGGATGGGGGATCACCCAAGGATCCTAAGAACCAAGGGATCTACTGGTGACAGAAGATAACATGTTCACGGGAGTGATATGAGAGGCACCAGGTGTAGAAAAGGGGAATATCCCCATAAGAGATGAATCTTTGAACATACATTCATTGACACCTTTTTACCCCTCAAAATACTCACCTATAAAAGGGACGTTGGTACTAGGATTAGCTTGCAAGTCAGGCATGAAATAATTAAGTTGGTTGATGGTGATTATCTTTCCTTGATGGGGAAAATGTATGACGTGAAAGACATTGGATGCAATATCTTTCATTGCATAGAACCAAGTGCAGCCCAAGAGAAAATTATAGTCGAGTGTGGCATCGACTACTTCGACTTCTATAGAGACAGTCTTGCCCCCGAGCTCAATGGATGAAGAGGTGAGAATTTTGTGGGGTTTGAAAAAATGCCCATCAAAATATTCTAATATGGTTTGAGATGTAGTGAGCTAAGGAGAACCAAGGGATTTCCAACCTAAAAAATACATAATTCAAGTAGTCGCTTCTTCATCGATTATCATACGAAATATATTCTTGTTAAGACAACCAACTGTGATTTGGAATGCTAGTTGGTGTGAGAGACGCGGCTCACTCTGGTTTATGTCGAGAGAAACAATGTTTGACTTTGAAGGGTCGATTCCTCCTATGGTTGATAATAAGGCTTTATGTTGTGAAGGAAAACTATGTAATACTTCGAGTGTTGACATGGCACATGGTGCCTAGGAAATATCTTCCACTATACTGTAGTGTTGGGCTACTCGGGCATTCGCGTTATGGGTGGTTCATCAAAGTACCCCTTTTGGAGGGAGGATTGTAGGTTCAAAAGTTGGTTTCTTTAATGTGAAAGGGCCATTAGGTGGTGAATTTGATGGAGGATACTTAGAAGAAGGTTCACCCTCAGGTGTGTCATAGTTCTTCACTCTAGTGGATAATTCCACCATATATTTAACCATCATAATGTTTGCAGTTGAGGACCCTGCATTTCCCGTAGTTGGAGGTACAGGAAATTGTAACCATTTGGTGTTGGGGGGGGATTGGTTAACACCGTTGGTTGGGAAGGAGATACCCCTTGCTCGAGATATTGATGGACCTTGGCAAGGTGAGGAAAATATTTGGTAAATTGGTCCTCCTTACACACCATACAAGGATATTTTACCTTTATTTTATTTTTTTATCCATGTTAGCACTAGCAGTCACCTTCATATTGCATAGAAGGTAAGCCCAGTACCCATCAGTTTATACAGTAAATTTAAATGAGTTTTAGGTGTTCAAATGGAGAAGACTCAATGACAATAACATTCTAACTCAGAAATCTAGACTAGCATGCACAAGCAATTGAGGTCTAGGATTAACTTCAGTCAGTAAGTTGGAGTAAAGGTGATTAGAAGGAAGACTTTGGTGAGAAAGGTGTAGAGGTCTGCTATGGACATCGGATATTCAACCAGCCTGAGGAGGAAAAACTCAAACATAATATCCTCTTGGATTCAAATTTCAAGGAAAATGAAAGAAATCATAACAACACTATAATCAAACATTCATCATAATACAGTCACAACAATCCATGTGAATCAGTCATTTATGAACTCTCTCATTATCAGAGGCAAATAAGATGGAGTAAGAGAAGTTGACTTGGATTAATCAAGAAGTCTCAAATCAAGTACATAACCAGAGAACCAATGTTCTTCATCAAAATATTACAATAGTTGGGAGCCTAGCTCAACCATTCGACCTTAACAAAATATCAAAACTGTTTATAAATACCCATAAATGTTGCAACCACCGAGAGTGTGATCGCACCATTTCCTTCAAAGCCTTCAGTTGGTGCCTTCTCCATCATATTGTGAAGGTTTTCTCATGTCAGACGCGAGCCAAGCACAGTTATGTGCTTTACAAGAAAAATTGTCCATAAGGAAGCTTCGGATCATCAGCGTGCCTTCATGGTTGCGCTCTGCAACGCTTTCCATTTATGGGGTGAGATGAGGTCTCAACCAATTCCCTCAATATTCAATAACTACCTTCATCGGGATCAAGACAGGGCCTGACACTCATGAATGTTTCCAGGCAATGCCATACGAATATTTTTTTTTTTAGTCAATCCCGATGTCTCGAGGCCAAGCAGATCTCCTTTTGTGACCAATACGGATGCTTTCGGTCTTTGGCGCAACTCCTCTCCATCGCTCCATCTTCAATGTGACCTAGGGCCATGACCCTATGCAATTTCGTGATTGCGGGCATGACCAAGGGTGGTTTGAAAGAAAATCGTTTTTGTCCCCGCAATTCACCATGAACCGCCACGCGTCCCTTTCCAAAAACCACGGTTCTAATTGCGGCCCACCCTTAAAATTTTAAAACATGCGCACCTTCTGACCCCACAATGGAGCATGATTGTTGATCTTGTGATCTAATATGAGGCTTCCTGATCAACAACCCATCTCTGGTGCTTTATATCGATGGATCGGATCTTCCCTCTTCGAATCAACGGTTGAGATCTACTTCGCGAATCAGCCTTCGGGAATTTCAATTCTCAAACCACATTTCCCTCTAAGAAAAACCTCTAGAGTTGGGGATCTGATGACACGTGGCATTCTGGATTTGGACGGCCAAGATCCACTTCGAGTCTCCGGGACTTCGAGCCTTCGAGACTTCTGAGCACTTCTCATTTCAAATCTCTTGAAGCTCATTTCCCCGAAGGCTTGGATCAAATGCCACCTGTCCCCTTTAAAATCAACGGCTCATATTCACTTCGGGGCCTTTTGTTCTGGCACTATACTATGCACAAGATTGCACTCCTGATCGTCCATGAGCTACTGATCTGGACTGTTCCTGGAATCTTCATCGCTGAAAGATTAAAACCGTATTTTTCTTATGCTTCAATATCTAAACATATTGTTTAAGAAAGTTTCACTTTGTGTTCATGGTTGCGACCTACATGATCAAGGATTTGGATGACAAGCTACGATCTGAGAAAATAGGGAGACCAGGGTGCACAAATGAACAAGGGAAAATGGAAAATGATTTTATCGGTTGAAGGGTGGGAAACTTCAAGACTCGGCATGTGAAAAGGATAGAGATAGGGAAAAACTACAGACTTAGGTAGAAACCACAAACCCACAGGACTCTGACAAGTTCATGTCATAACATTTGGCTCCATAGGGGATGGCATGCTCCCTGTGATCTGCCAAGAACCAGTAGTTCCAGTGCCTTAGATGTTGGGTTATGGAGTCCCTTCTTAAAACCAAAAGTAAAAGGAAAAAAAGATATTTACAATGACATGGGAAGCCACTTCTAGCTCAAGTAAAAAACTTCTTCGGAAAATTCCCATTTACAGGGCTACCAAAAACTTCAGCATCCTCCAAATCCTACAACTTGTAAGTGTTATTTGAAAAAACCTCAAAAATTTTGAAGGGGCTAATCCACAAGGCCTCAAATTTATCATGTTTGCCTTTATCTTGTTTAGGTGTATACCACTTGAGTACTATATCTCCCAGCTGGAAATCCTCTTTGGTCGCCTTCTTATCAAAGGCCTACTTGATCTTTTGTTGATGGTCATGTGCTTTGTCCAGTAGTTTCTCTCTAGTCTGTTGCACTTCTACCAGCTGTTGTATTCTCCTAATCATATCATTTGGTTCTCCCTGGTAGTCTTGGAAGAAATTCTCCACAGGTAAGGCAAGTTGAGAAGGAAAAATGGCTTCAACTCCATATACAAGCTGGAAAGGAGAGATACCAAGAGATCTCTTTATTGTCACTCTGTCATCCCATAAAGAAAATTTAAGCTTCGAATCCCATGCCTTCTTTTTGTCCTCTAACAGTCTTTTGATGATCTTAATAAGGCTTTTGTTAGAGGACTTTGCCACTCCATTCCCTTGGGGATAGTAAGGAGTAGAGTGAATCAATGTGATTCCAAACTGTTCACAAAACTTAATCAATGGTTCAGCCTTGAAAGTTACAGCATTATCAGTGACAATTTTGTTTGGACAACCAAATATTGCCATAATATCTTTAAGAAAACCAATGATTATCTTGTGGGAATAATTTCTTGTGGGGATGGCCTCTATCCACTTAGTAAAGTAGTTTGTGGTAGTCAAGATCCACCTATGTTGACCACTTGAAGCAAGATGAATTACCCCAATAAAATCTAGGCCCCACTACTGAAAGGGTCCTGAAGCTACCACAGGCTTTAATGGCAAAGACTTGAGTTGTTGCTTTCCAGAGAATTTCTGACAATTGACACAAGACCTGATCTTTGCACAAACATCAGTAAAGAGACTAGGCCAAAAATACCCAACCCTGAGAATCTTATAGGTTGTGGTTCTCCGGAAGTGATGCCCCCAACATAAATTGTCATGAAAATCATACATAAACTTTTGGGCTTCCTGTGGGTCTAGACATCTCAAAAGAACTCCTAAAGGATCTTTCCAATATAAAACTTGATCAATCAGACAATATTTAATTGATTTGAGCTTCAAAGCTCTTACCTTTCTCTTTCCCATGCCATCAGGAGGTTGTAGCTTATGTAGGGAAAATATAATGTCTCTGTACCAGGTGCATCCTGTCAACGAGGGTGTGACTTTATGATCTTCATCAGAGAACTCATCATGTTGATTCTCTAAACAATTGTTGACGAAATTGACCCCCAAGGCTTTATAATTATATTCAGCCAGCAATCAGGCTAAACCTTGACCTTTAACCAATTTGGTAGGCTTTATTTCAAGATCAAATTCAAGGATTTTGGCAATCCACTTACTCCTTCTTCCGTATATGTCAGGCTGAATGAGGATCTACTTCATAGAGGCTAAAGGAACATATGCAATGAATTTTGAATGTAGCACATAAACTCTGAAAGATTTGAGAGATTTAACCAAAGCATAGGCCTGCTTTTCCATGATTTGATACTTTATTTATGCATCTCTTAGTGCCCTACTGAAAAAGGAAATGGGTTGCTCTAACCCTTCGGCATTTTTCTACAATAAAACAGCTGCTACTGTGTCAAATGAAGCAAAAGAGAAAATCAGAAACTCCTTGGAGTAGTTAGGACTGATGAGCACATGTGCTTCAGTCAAGGCCTTCTTTATTTGGTCAAAAGAGTTACGAGATTCAGAAGTCCACTTGATTTCATTTACTTTCCTCAACATGGTTGTGATAAACTTCACCAACTCAGCAAAATTTGAAACAAACCTTCTCAGAAAATTAATTTTCCCCAAGAAATACTGAACTTCTTTCTTGGATCTAGGGAGTGGCAAAGTTTGGATAGCCTCAAATTCTAGCTTGTAGGACAAAGCTATAGTCTCTTGATAAGGTGAAACAACAACCACTCCAACACCTTCCTTAGAAGAGGCTCCATCAAAGAACATCTTCCAAACAGAGGTAGTTGGAGGAGGGATTTCACAAAAAGTGATGGGTTGCTTTTTGATTTCAAGAGGAGGTTCAGGAGCATTAGTGAGTTACAATATGTTGGATCCCAAATCAGTGTCAAGAGAAAAAATAGGATGGTTGGTGGGATTTGTTTCATCACTAATGATGTAGTTCAACTGAGCTTCCCTGTAAAGTCTCCTTTATTCACCCCCGTATGTAGGAATGGTGGTGTATGAAAGGTCCATATGCAAGGTTCCCCCCAGTCTCTTTATCCAAGATCTAGATAAGAGCATCCTGAACTTACAGGGAACATCAGCCACTATGATATCCATGACCACGCTCTTCATTGGCAACTGGAACAAAGAAACGACTAGGTCTTTGATAACCCTAAGGCAATTTACCTTCCTAGAGTCAAAAGAATACAATTCATGGTAGGCTTTTGTAACCTGCAACCCGAGCTCTTCCATGAAAATCTTAGGCATAATATTGTGAGATGCCCCTAAATCCATCAAGCAGTTATGCAACACCTTATCATGGATGTTCAATGAGGTGTATAAGGGAGGGGAGTCGTCTCTATCCTCTAGCAAAGGCCCTAATATGACAGTTGGCCTTTCATCTTGGAGGTTAAATGAGTCTGTGGAGTGAGATGCAGGTTCGGGCTGAAAAAAAATTGATAGGCACCTTCTGAAATCCTCATGCTTGACTAACTCTGAGAGAGGTACAAGGATTCTAATATTTTGAATCTCATCCTCAAAGCTATAAGGGGAGGGAGGGTTCAGAATCTCCTTCACCTCTAGGACAAGAATTTTGACCAATAGTGGGGGGCTATGTGCCTTCCTTTCTTTTTTGATGCCCGCTATATCTCTAGTAGGTTTCTCAGCTCTAGCAGGTCATTCAGGAGTGTCAGGATTTCCTTCCTTCTTCTTGGATTGGAGGTTATATCTATTCAGATCATTGTTGGTCTTTTCTCCTTTACTCATCTCATTCAGTTGATTACTCATGAGGGCTTCTTCGTATGCAAACTGAGTTAAATGAGGGGATGAAGAGGTATCTCCAAGGCAATGGATCTCAAGATCAAAATATTATTCATCTCCATCTTCATCGGTAACCAGGTTATTTTGGAGAGGAGTTTGGATTTTCTTATCATCTCGATCCTTGTTTCTCGGATCTCTCTGGATGGTCTAAGGGGCATTAATTGGTCTCTTGAAACTACACATATTATCAGCAATTTGGGGATTTCTCTAGCTTTGCTTTCCTCCCAATTCGAATCTTTCCATCCTAGAAGAAAGTGACTTTAGTAGTTGGTTACTTCATCCGTTTGAGGGGGGGCATCAAAGGAACTATAAGATGAACCTTTAGACCTACCTTTTCTTCTGTCTCTATCGGCCTTACTCCTAACCTTATCAACTGCCAATATATTAGATTCTACTTCAATGGTTGCATCTTGCATATGAGCCAAGGAGGTAGCTCTTCTTTCTCTTAACAGGAGGCAGAAATCAGGGTCAAACACACTAGAATAAGTAATCTTTTCAGACGTTTATGTGGGCTTAATCTCAGTGGGAATTTTATTATACATTATATTAAACCTCTTTGAGAAGTCAGAAACAGATTCCCCTTCCCCTTTCTTTGGTGATCCGAACTCTGTAATATAGTAAAGGAAATCATTTATATCACCCCAATCCTTTAAGAAGGCTTCATCAAGGGCTTCAATCCCATCAATAGATCCAGGGGGAAAATCCCTGAACCATTTCTTGGACTCTCCATCAAGGCAATGAACAAAAATTCTCATCCATACATCTTCAATCACAATGACATAATTGTCAGCATAACTGTAGAAGCATGCAAGGTTCTCCTCTGTGGTTATATCTCCCTCAGCTGTGAACTTGGGAAATTGTTTAAGGTAGCCATCGTCTGGGAGAGCACTCAGAGGCTGAGGAAAAACAAGAAGGGTGTACCTAGTAGCCACTATAACATCCATTCTACTTCTGGGGGGATTAGCACCTGCCATTGGGATGTGAAATGGAGGGGAACCCGGAGGGGATGGAGTTTGGATAGGTGAAACTAGGGCAGTGCTTCTGGGAGAAAAAGGAAAAGGATGAGTGTTGGGAGATAAAGATGAGAGGCTAGAGGTAACAAAGGTTTCCCCTTTTGTAACTGCAACAACTCTAATAGGAGGAGTAGTAAATTCTAGAGTAGGAAAGTCTTCTAAGGTCAAATCTCTCTCCTTCCACTTCACAACTTCGGGGGAGAAAGGGGTGTCTAATCTCTCTCCTTCCAAACCCAGAATAGGAAGGGATGAATCGGCAGGAAAACTCCCAAAACTTAAATTTCTTGAAACTCCAACAGTTTGCATAATAGGAGAATTAGAAACAGTTACTGGAGTTTGTAAAGAGGGATTATGCAAATTATCAGAAAAACTTGGTACAGCAATGGAGGTACCTTTTTGAGCGGTATTTCCCTTTATGATAATTTCCTCTAGGTCAGCTTCATGTGTTGCTAGAGGTAGCAGTGAAGTGGACCTTGTGTGTCTTCCTTTAGGAGCCAGAACTGAAACAATGGAGTCACCAAGTGCAAGTTGCAATCTTCAATGGTACTGATATCTAATGCACCTTCAGAATCAGAGATTCTTTGTCGTTCTATCCCAAGGAAAAGTCTTCAATTCATCCCCGGAAATGGCGCCTGAAATGTTAGCACTAGAAGTCACCTTCATATTGCATAGAAGGTAAGCCTAGTACCCATCAGTTTATACAGTAAATGTAAATGCGTTTTAGGTGGTCAAATGGAGAAGACTCAATGATAATAACGTTCTAACTTAGAAATATGGACTAGCATGCACAAGCAATTGAGGTCTTGGATTAACTTTAGTCAGTAAGTTGGAGTAAAGGTGAGTAGAAGGAAGAATTTGGTGAGAAAGGTGTAAAGGTCTGCTATGGACATCAGGTCTTCAAGCAGCCTAAGGAGGAAAAATTCAAACACGGGATCCTCTTGGATTAAAATTTCAAGGAAAATGAAAGAAATCATAACAACACTATAATCAAACATTCAACATAATACAGTCACAACAATCCATGTGAATCAGTAATTTATGAAATCTCTCAGTATCAGAGGCAAATAAGATGGAGTAAGAGAAGTTGACTTAGATTAATCAAGAAGTCTCAAATTAAGTACATAACCAGAGAACCAATGTTCTTCATCAAAATATTACAATAGCAGGGAGCCTAGCTCAACCATTTGACCTTAACAAAATATCAAAATTGTCTATAAATACCCAGAAATGTTGCAACCACCAGGAGTTTGATCGGACCACTGCCTTCAAAGCCTTCAGTCGACACTTGCTCTGTCAGATTGTGAAAGTTTTCTCATGTTAGACGTGAGCAGGTGCAGTTATGTGCTTTACAGGAAAAATTGCCCATAAGGAAGCTTCAGATCGTTAGCATGCCTTCATGGTTGCGCTCTGCAACGCTTTCCATTTATGGGGTGAGACAAGGTCTCAAATGTCGCCCCCAATATTCAATAACTACCTTCATCGGGATCAGGACAGGGCCTGACACACATGAATGTTTCCAGGCGGTTCCATACGATTTTTTTTTATTATTCAATCTCGACATCCCGAGGCCAAGCAGATGTCCTTCTGTGACCAATACGGACGCTTTCTTTCTTTGGCACAGCTCCTCTCCATCACTCCATCTTCAATGTGACCTAGGCCATGATCCTATGCAACTGCGTGATTGCGGGCACAACCAAGGGTGGTTTGAAAGAAAACCGCTTTTGTCCCCGCAATTCACCATGAACCGCCACCCATCCCTTTCCAAAAACCACGGTTCCAATTGTGGGTCGCCCTTAAAATTTTAAAATGTGCGCACCTTCCAACCCTGCAATGGAGTATGACCATTGATCTTGTGATCTAATATGAGGCTTCCTGATCAATGGCCTAGCTCTGGCACTTTAGATCGACGGATTGGATCTTCCCTCTTCGAATCAACGGCTGAGATCTACTTCATGAATCAGCCTTCGAGAATTTCAATTCTCAAACCACATTTCCCTCTAAGAAAAACCTTCGGAGCTAAGGATATAATGACGCGTGGCATTATGTATTTGGACAACCGAGATCCACTTCAGGTCTCCGGGACTTCGGGCCTTCGGGACTTCTAAGCACTTCTCATTTCAAATCTCTCGAAGCTCATTTCCCCGAAGGCTTAGATAAACTCCCATCTGTCCCCTTTAAAATCAATGGCTCGTATTCACTTCGGGGCCTTTTGTTCTGGTGCTATACTTCACGCAAGTTTGCACTCCTGAACGTCCATTAGCCACTGATCTGGACTGTTCCCAGAATCTTTGTCGCTGAAAGATTAAAACTGTCGTTTGCTTATGCTTCAATATCGAAACAGACTGTTTGAGAAAACTGCACTTTGTGTTCATGGCTTTGACCTGTACGATCAAGGATTTGGACGACTGGATGCAAGCTGAGAAAACAAGGAGACGAGCAAACAAACAAACAAGGGAAAATAGAAAATGATTTTATTGGCCGAAGGGGGAAAAACTTCAAGACTCGGCTTGTGAAAAGTATAGAAACAGGTAAAAACTACATAATTAGGTAGAAACCACAAACCCACAGGACTCTGACAAGTTCATGTGATAACACCCCCAACATTGCGGTCTTGGGTTTTTTTGTCTGTCTGTTCAGAAGAATTCTTCTTTTTCTTATTGTTATTATTTTTCTTCTTCCTTCTAGATTGTTGTGGGTTCTTGGGTGTGGTGGAATGCACTGTGTTTACCTTAGAGGTATAAGTATGGGCCGATGTCAAAGTGGTTGTGGGCATAGAATAGGTGGGATTTCTAGCTATGGTCAATTACCTAAGATTCCCAGTTAGTTGGCCAACTGTGGTGGAAGAGACGGGACCAACCACACCATCGACATGGGGTCCTGTTGTAGGTCAAGGAGCATGAGTAATGAGGTCATATAGTGTACTTGACTGTGAATAGATTAGATATAAGTGTTGGGCACGACAAATAGCCTTCTCCTCAGTTATGGCTTCAGACATGGCAACATCTTTGGCGATGGGAGGCAATAATGATTTTGTAAACCAATCAGCCAAGAGTCGACCATGAAATGGGGATTTAATGGGTCTTCTTCGCTGCCTCCACTCGTGAATGTGGTCCAAGATATGTTTGGCGACATTCTGATGTAATGAGGTCAGAAGATCTATCCTTGTTTCGTACCGGTTGGGTAATTGGAAATGGGTTAAAAAATCCATAGCCAAAGTGTTAAAGTTGTTAAATGAAGCAGTTGGTAGTTCAATGAACCACTTTGAGGCGTTTCGAGTTAAGGTGTGAGGGAAAATACATAAATGGATGTTGTCATCCAACAAAGAGTTGGAGACGCACCACAAATGATAAGTCATAATGTGCGTGGTGGGAAATTCTCCTATCTTGCCATCGAATTTTGAAATGTCTGCTGGAATTTTGACTGGAACAGTCGGCCAAGTGGGATTGTGCACTATGGGATAGTTCATGAGTTTAGATAAATCGGGTAATTCCAAAGTAGCCAAAAAAGGCAACTGAGTGTTTGGAAACGGATTTTAGTCTAAAGGTAAAGGCATGTTGAGATCAAAGGGACCATATGGCCCTCCCATATACTCACTGCTGGTATATACCCCCTTGATAAGGATTTTGTATAGGTATATAACCACTTCCCTGGTAAGGATTTCCCATTGGCATATAAGCACCCCCATGTTGTGGAATATTTGGGGGATTGGTGCCCCCAGTCAAAGGAACATTTCCAGGGATGTTTTGTGGAAAAGGTACATTACCGGGAGGATTAGTGCTCCCGGACAATGGGGGGTTCCTAAGACAAGGGGATTGTTACCTTCGAGGAAGGGACGGATTCCAGGGGTATTGCTACCCTCGGCGTTGGGAGTACCCCATAGGACGTTGTTTTCCCCTAGGGAGGGAGTCCCTCAAGGGACATTTTTGTCCCCAGGGAAAGGATTCTCGCCAGGTTGATTAGCACTAATTCCATTATTCCAATTCCATCCAAATGGGAAGCCAATACTAGGTGCGCTTTGGCCAGTTGGTGGGTTGCTAGAAGAAAAGACAAAACCACATCTTGGATTAGCTGCAGAACTTTGTCTTACATTGAATTGTGAACTAGAGGTAGGGGTATTGGATGAAACTGGGTGAGTTATAGGGTGACTCCAAAGAGAAAACGGTGCTTGGGATGGTGTAACAAGTGGATTTCATGCTACTATAGTTGATGATGTAGGTGGGGTTCCAGCTCCGCCTACTAATGATAAAGGTGGAATTCTAGCTCCACCTACTAATGATAAAAGTGGGTTCCCTACTCTGCTAAGTGATGATAGAAGTGGATTCCCAAGTCCACTAGTGGATGGCATAAGTAGATTTGCTAGTTTACCACTTGGCGTGATTGACACTGTGGGGGTAGAGAGTGGAGAGGTGGAAGCAGCGTTGCCACTCGAAATGGGTGTATTTAAAGTTGAAAAAAGGTGACTATCAGGATAGTATTTTCGCCCTACAACGTGGGGGGAAATTTTGGGTAAAGGAGTGTTGGAAGGAGGATTAAGATAACCTCCGCTTATGGTTATGGGTCTAGATGGATTGTCTCTTGTTACATGATCTTCCACATTAGTAGTATTGGTTTCCTCGGATGTCGAACTCATCCGTTATCTGGAAAATAGTCGTAGATATTCGTAATCAGGTATGGATGACCCAATGGTAGTTCGAGAACAACAATAGGGTAGATTACGTAGAAAAATTTGGGGACCATCTAACTCGGGTTGAGGACGAGGATGGGTGATCGGTCATCGGACAATTAGTCGTTCACCTTGATAGGATATTTCCAGACTAAATCTAGCAATTCTTCTAAAACGACAATGGGGTAAGTCATCTACAACGGATAAGACAAAAGACTTAAATAAATCAAAAATAAATCATATGGCCAACTATGAAACCAATACGTAGAGCACACACCTAGCCAAATATGAGATATCAAGCAGGAAAATCAGTGGCTTTGAGGGTCTTCCGAAGATGGTATGTCAATTCGTCAGTGAAGATATGAGAAAAAGTTATGATAACCATCACAAAACATCTCCCCAAGGTGCAAGTAAGATCTCGCGGGACAATACCCTCCCTGGTTCGTTGAAGCAGAGATTCAACATCTGCCTCAGGTACCACAAGGATTCCCTGTTGTAGTCACCTATGTAGTTACCTAAGACGGGCTAGTAAGGTTACCACTTCACAAACATGTGATTGGGGGGAACAGTCGTCATTCAAGACTATCGTGTGGGTGGGGAATACCAGGTCGATTCCTGGCACCCAAAATTTCAAGAACATTGGAGTAACTCCTGGGATGCCCACATCTTGAAACCCCCAATACACGAAGTAGTCCCACTAAGAAAATGGAGAGGGGATATCTCAACCACTTGATTAGCTTAACCTAGTGCTTAACTCACGTGTGAGGCGAACCGGTTTTGTTACTAATGGATTTTCGCTCATTAATTCTCATAGTCTCATTTGGTGGCCTTGGAGAATTAACTCTCCAAACCTATTGCAAGGCCCTAGATCCTAAGTTATTGTTGGTTTGCTATCAACCAAAAAATGTTCTAATTTCTTTTAATTGTGCTTAATTTTAAATGGCTATTGTTTACTCAAAGGGAACATAATGAAACTTGATGGTGTTTTGACTCAATACCAATCCCAAAAGAAAAATGTATGCAAAAATGAAAAAAAATTGTTCGATGAAGAACTACTTGAGGGAAAGGGAGGGAGCTTTTTTCTTTTTCAATGAAATATATGCACCAATGCGAATAAAATTCCTTAATGAAATGCAAACTTTTTCCTTGAAATTTTTTTAACAATGCAACTTTCAATTCCACTTAGTGAACCAAAGACTCGTAACTGAATTATTCTTAAAATTCAATGCAAAACTCTTTTTTTTTAATTGTTGTTTTTTTTTAAAGATTATGCTCATCAAAAGAAAAATTATACCTTTTGCATCACACAAATAAAAAAATGGGCAACAATATATCAGAGAGATTATAAACAATCTAAAATGATGTATTACAAATAAAGCAAGAATTTCAAGAGGACCTGGAAAAGAGATGGAAAATCAAGAGTTTGCTTTGTTTAAACAATGAAAACAAATCTTGAAGGAAAACCCAAAAGATCTTTAAAAGAAAATGGACTTTCTTATATGGGTACCACTGGCACTATAAGCTTGAGGGAATGAGGTTGGAGAATCCAAACCGTACCCACAAAAACAAGAAGTTCTTTGAATCCATCAAACAGATGGCACACAAAAGAAAAAAAAAAATCAACTGAGTCGAAAAGAAATTGGAGCAATGACTGGTGAAACAGATCTGGGGAAGATCTATAAGGCTATAGGAAAGACAGAAGATGGATCTAGGCTAGATTTGAAGGATGGCCCTTCAGGAAATGGCCTTTTAGTGATTGGTCGTGCTTTGTCAGTTAATACATAGTGACCAGTCACTAGTTGTATGGGAGCACACTGCAACCACAACCACTAGTCGCACTGCATAGTGCAATTTATTGGCAGTCATGTGCTGGAATGGAGCAACACGCGACCACAACTAAGAGGGTTGCTTTGTGTGCACAGAAAACCTGTGACCATGATCATACAAATGAAAAAATTAATAGATCTAAGACATATCTATCATATCTGGGACTGGAAAATTTCAAACAGGCTCGGAAAAGACTTACTGGAAAAATGAAAACGAAAAATGGGGCTTAAACAGGCAAGGATCTTGAAAAAATAGATTTAAAGAAACTAAGGAAGAAACTAGATAAACGGTAATGACATCCCCAATGGATGTCGTGAGTGTGTTGTAGTATAATTGTACCCTGCATGAGTTATCTCCCTTAGGCTCTTCCTAGACCTAAGACAGAATAGAGATGCAGATGACAGACTTTCCTAGATCTTAATCATACATGCATGGAGTTGTGAGGTAATAGAATAAGAGGATTACTTGTAAAATCAACGGTTGTCCCTGCACGCTCCTTGGTTGTTCACTCTTTTGAAAATGTCCTTTAGTTTCACAAACGTGAATCTACACACATGGAAACACAAACGTATACCTCTCACAATATCAAATATAACCTATATGAATTAATGGCAGATCTAATAATATAACATGAAAGCATGAAAATACTAACTCTCTATAAGAATCATAATAACCATATAAAATTCAATAGAGGGGAAAGTCATGTGCATCTTCTATTAATAAATTAAGAGGCTTACAACTTACAATCAACTGACTTGATGAAGCTCTTTCCAATCTCCTTGCCCAAGCTCTATGATAAATTCGACAGTATAAGTTTACTCTTTCTTTTCCTCCCCTTTTCCCATGAGAGACCTCCAATATATATGATTATAGAGATAGAATGGTGGATAAATATTACACACTCAAAATAACAAGCTTCTCGAGGTCGTATTACGAGAAATTTGATCTTTGATCAAATCTCTTTGCAACCAATCCTAATTGGGGCGTAACAAACCCAATCATGCCTTGAATTTTGGTAGTTCATGACCGGTCGCGACATGCAAGAGAGAAACTCGTGACCATCAATTTTAGGTCACAAGTTTCAAAGGAACAACCAATGACTAGACAAAAATATGTTTCAAACTCAAGGGAAAAGTGACATAATTGAGTGTCTTGACCTGCTAACCTCTAGATGGTGTCCATTAGGTGATTAGGTGGAAAATAACTATATAATAGTGAGAAAAAATCATAGAGTCTTGGATGCCATAGATTTTCCAAAGAGGAATAGATCCTTAAGACCCTACCCACTATGATCCAGGTGGATATCGGTGGCCACCCACCTATTCCACTGGCCCGAAATACAATTTTCCACGTTGGCAATTTTTCTACAGTTTTTCGGGTCCCAAACTTCTAGGGCCATTTTGAGGCCCTAAATGATGTTTTTTTTTAAATTTGGCGGAAAAACAAATAGCTAAAGTCTCTTGCTTGGACTTGGTCAAAATGCATTCCTCTCGGATAGACCTTTCCAACGAACTATCGTGTGCCCCAAACGGAGATCGTATTCAAAAGTTATGCCCTCGGGAAGTTGACGTATCAACTACCCCAATTGGGGCCCACAAACCTTTTGGAGTTTCATCTTCCGAGGTTAGGGTTTTGGATTTTATTTGTGTTAAAAATGCCTTTGGAGCCTCATTGTAAACATCATCTTCTTCTTGTGAATGAGTGTAGCCATCACATCTCTTCTCAGAGATAAGTTTCCACCATTCTAGCATGTTCATCCACTCTGTATTTTTACAGCTTCTGTACATTTCTTTCATTAATAAAAATTGTGCATTATTGTATCTCTGTGTTTCTAGAAATATATCTATGTATTTGCTTATTATATTTCCGCCTTCATTTCATTCTCAAAATAATTTGGATCAGACTAGTCGATTTATGACGAGAAAGAGCCTTCCAACTAACCATATGGGAGTCGAGATAATCCATGGTGCCTTTCCATAAGTAATTATAACACAAATTTCTAATCTTGACCAAGATTCCTTTGGGAATTTTCACCAACAAATTCTAGTAGACCGAAATGGCTTCGATCACCGATTTGACGAGAGTGAGATGACTAGCCCTAGAAATCCATCTATTGCACCACATACAAATTCACTTCTCTACTTTCGATACAAACCATCCCCAATCAGTTATGGAGTAGTAATTTGGCTTGAGACGATACCCCAAGTATTTCAATCCATTAGAAAGATAGAAAGAGGGGTAAGAAAAAATATTGGCCATCTCTTGTCGAATAACCACATCACACTCTGGAAAATAGACATCAAATTTTCCAATGTTGATCAACATATTATATGCATCACAAAAGAGATCCATAATACCTTTGAGGACCTCGCCCTTCATTTTCAGGTAGTGACATAAAATAAAAATGTCGTCCAGAAACAATATGTGTGTGAGAGACACTCCATGTCCTCTCCAAACACTCTATAGTTGATGAGTTTGAGTGGATTCATTAATGGCTTGAAAAATCCATCAAAAACTAGTAGAAATAGATAAGGGGATAATGGGAACACCTGTCGTAACCTCTGGCCTACACAAAAAGAAGAAGACCATGCTCCATTGATGATCCAGGTGGATATTCGTGGCCATCTACTTGTTCCATTAATTCAAAATGGCTCCACATCTTGGTAGTTTTTCTATAGTTTTTTGGTTCCCAAACTTTTGGGGCCATTTTGAGGCCCTAAACGATTTTTTTGGCACGATGTCACCTACCATGCAGTCTAAGGAAGATCTAGGCCATTTGGAATGTGTACTTCTCGACTAGACCTTTTCGACGTGCTATCAAGCGCCCCAAACGAAGATCGTATGCAAACGTTATGCCCCTGTGAAGTTGATGTATCAACTAACCACATTGGAGCCCACAAACCTTTTTGCATTTCATCTTGTGGGCTTAGCGTTTTGGATGTTTAGGATTTTTGCATTGATGCTTTATGTTAAAAGGTCTTTTCAGCCTCTTTTTGATCAATTTCTTTGCAAATGAGCATAACCAACACATCTCTCTCTTCAGGGAAAAGATAACACCATTCTAGATAAGTTGTCTGTTTTGCATTTTACGATCTTTTGTATTCCAAAAAATGATTAATAGAATATGAGTTTAACTATATTATTTTTTTTCTTGAAATATCTATGAGTGTTTCCTTGTTATATCTAAGTTATTCCCATGAGAAGCATGTGTGTTTCCTTGTTATATCTATGCCCTCATGTCATTCTCGATATAATTCAGATTACTGGTATTAAAGAAAAGAATAGAGAAGAAGCAAATAAGAGAGAATTAGTTGAAAGAGAAGCAGTGTTTGGAAGCCGAAATAGTGTCACTAAAAGAAGAAGCAAAGAAGAGAGAAGTTTTGACAAGTCACCTTAGGGAAATATCTGAGGACTTAAACAAGCTTGAGGCTGAACTCAGTCAACAAGAAAGAAGATTTGAACAAGAAATCATCTCCTTAAAATCCAAACTTGACGAATCAAGAAGAATGGAAGAAGTAATGCAGAACCAGGTGATGAAGAAAAAAGAAGATTGTGAGAAGATTGAAGAAGAAGTCGTCTCATTAAGGGTAGAAGTTGACAAGTTCAATAAGAACTTGAAGAAATCTCAAGCACTAGAAGATATTATCTATTGTCAGAGGTCAAAATTAAATAAAACAAGTGTTGGATACATTTGTGAGGCCTCATGTAAAGAAGATGCAAATACCAATCCCAGCAAGAACATCAAAGAGAGAGGAAGCTCCACACAACCAACAATGAAAGTTGAAGAGAAGTGTTCCAGGTTGTCGGGAAAGAAGAATGAAGAAAAGGATAAGAACTATGCAGACATTCTCAAAGGAAGGAATCATGGTCAGCAAGAGTCAAAGACGAAGGAATGCAAAATAGACGTATTTTAAAGAAGAAATTCTACCTCCGTGTATCAAAAAAGCTTCAATCATTTTGAAGGAAACAATGGACGAGAATATCGTGATCATCCAAGGCATGAATTCAGAAGAACTACATCACAAAGAAGATCATTTTCTTCCAGGTTTCAAAGTTTCTTTTATGGTTATTGTTTTACTTGTAATAACTTTGGACATAAAGTTGTAGATTACAGAGCATATGGAAGAAATATTCAAGCAATAAATGTTTATGTGGCTCCATACAATATTAAATGTCACAAATGCCACAACTATGGACACATAGCCTGTGATTGTAGAAGCATGATGGATACTTCCATGAAAGAAAACATTGATATCATATACAAGAAGGTTTGGAAAGGAAAGCAAGAACAAAAAGAACATGTAAATGAAGAGCAGGTGAATGAAGAACATGTGAATTAAGAACAAGTGAATGAAGAACTCCCAAAAATCATACTCTCAGGATTTGTAGTAGTGTGAGTTCGTGAAAAATATACAGGAAAAAAGGAAGATTTGGGATTCAAAATGATCCTGCTGCAGAGCAACTTGAAGTGTTCTTCTAAGCCATCCATCTTAGAGACTCCCAACAATGTCAATGATGAAGAGGGGGAATCTAAACAGTAGCAACTATTACAGATCATAGCAGTCTGAAGTGTTTGTTTGCAAAAGGCAGATTTAGAATGATTTTAAGGCAGAGGTACAAAATGTCTCATGATAGATTGGTGGACATATTTGATTCAGCTTGAGAAGCAGGAATATATGGTGATGAGTTGCAACAGTTTTGAAGAATTCTTCGGAATAGTAAAGTGACATATGGGTCAACATCGTGTGCATTTGAGTAGCAGAGTCATGGAAAATTTTGTGACATATGGACAAAGATGATTTCATGAGATATTTGGCAGGTCTAGAAGACAATACATGACATGAACCAGAGAGGATACATTACAGTGGATGAAAAGCATGAGCTCAAAAGGAATTGTAGAAAGGAAGATGGACTCATTGTAAAGCATATGACACAGAAGTAAATCGTATTGATAGGTGAACTCGACTAGGAATGAAAGCATTGAAAGGCACAACAAGATAGAGAGAAACCATCAAGAAGATTTATATTGTCAAGATAAGATTGTCGGTTGATTATGTCATTGATGTCAGTTTAGTGAAGATGACAAGCCTTTAAGACTTGAAGTCAAGTAATGAAGTCAATATTAACATGAATTCTTTTCGTATACATCACTAGATTACAGTAACAGGAAGCACCAATGGACAAAAAGCACTGGAAGAGAGGAAATAAAGCATATACGTGAAGCCTCACATGGATCTACACGACATATTGCAAAATAATATAGTGGGAGAGAAATCGTCAGAGGTAGTTACACTTAATTTCAAAGGAGAACAAAAAAAAAAAACAGAAGATAGAGATCAGAGGCTTGACGACGTGGGAAGAGAGATGGTTAAGAGAAGGTATACTACAAATCTACAGGAAAAAGGGAAGATATTGAGATTCAGAATGATATTGCTACAAAGAAGCTTGAAGTATTCTTCTAAGCCAACTAGCTTGGAGACTCCCAACAATGTGAATGATGAAGAGGGGGAGTCTAGGCAACAACAACTATTACAAGCGAGAGAAGTCTGAAGTGTTTGTTTGTAGAAGGCAGATTCAGAATGATTTGATGGCAGAGGTACATAATGTCTCATGACAGATTGGTGGACATATTTGATTCAACTTGAGAAGCAGGAATATATGGTGATGAGTTGCAACATATTTGGAGAAGTCTTCAAAATAGTAAAGTGACATATGGGCCAACATCGTGTGTAGTTTAGTAGCAGAGACATGGACATTTTGTGACATATGGACAAAGATAATTTCATGATATATTTGGCAGGTCTAGAAGATAATACTTGACATGAACCGGAGAGGATACATGACAATGGATGAAAAGACTGAGCTTAAAAGGAATTGCAAAAAGGAAGATGGACTCATTGTAAATCATATGACTCAGAAGTAAAGTGTATTGACATGTGAAACTAGCTAGGAAGGCAAGCAATGAAAGGCACAAAAAGACAGAGAGAAACCATCATGAAGAGTTATTCTTTAAAGAGAAGATTATTGGTTGATTATGTCATTGATTTCAGTTCAATGAAGATGGCAAGCATTGATGCTTTATGTTAAAAGGTCTTTTCAGCCTCTTTTTGATCAGTTTCTTCGCAAATGAGTGTAACCAACACATCTCTCTGTTCAAGGAAAAGCTAACACCATTCTAGATAAGTTGTGTGTTTTGCATTTTACAGTCTTTTGTATTCCAAACAATGATTAATAGAATATGAGTTTAACTATATTATTTTGTTTCTTGAAATATCTTTGAGTGTTTCCTTGTTATATCTAAGTTATGCCCATGAGAAGCATGTGTGTTTCCTTGTTATATCTATTCCCTCGTGTCATTCTCGATATAATTCATATTACTGGTATCAGAGAAAAGAATAGAGAAGAAGTAAATAAGAGAGAATCAATTGAAAGAGAAGCAGTGTTTGGAAGCCGAAATAGTGTCACTAAAAGAAGAAGCAAAGAAGAGAGAAGAATTTTTGACAAGTCACCTTAAGGAAATATCTAAGGACTTAAACAAGCTTGAAGCTGAACTCGGTCAACAAGAAAGAAGATTTGAAGAAGAAATCATCTCCTTAAAATCCAAACTTGACGAATCAAGAAGAATGGAAGAAGTAATGCATAACCAGATGATGAAGAAAAAAGAAGATTGTGAGAAGATTGAAGAAGAAGTCATCTCATTAAGGGTAGAAGTTGACAAGTTCAATAAGAACTTGAAGAACTCTCAAGCACTAGAAGATATTATCTATTGTCAGAGGTCACCATTCAATAAAACAAGTGTTGGATACATTGGTGAGGCCTCATGTAAAGAATATGCAAATACCAATCCCAGCAAGAACATCGAAGAGAGAGGAAGCTCCACACAGCCAACAATGAAAGTTGAAGAGAAGTGTTCCAGGTTGTTGGAAAAGAATAATGAAGAGAAGTATAAGAACTATGCAGACATTCTCAAAGGAAGGAATCATGGTCAACAAGAGTCAAAGACGAATGAATTTTCTCAAAGACATTCTTGTATATTTGTCATGATCAAAGTTTCTTTTATGGTTATTGTTTTACTTGTAATAACTTTGGACATAAAGTTGTAGATTACAGAGCCTATGGAAGAAATATTCAAGCAAGAAATGTTTATGTGGCTCCATACAATATTAAATGTCACAAATGCTACAACTATGGACACATAGCTCGTGATTGTAGAAGCATGATGGATACTTCCATGAAAGAAAACGTTGATATCATATACAAGAAGGTTTGGAAAGGAAAGCAAGAACAAAAAGAACATGTAAATGAAGAGTGGGTGAATGAGAACAAGTGAATGAAGAACTCCCAAAACTCATACTCTTGGGATTTGTAGTAGTGTGAGTTAGTGACAAATATACAGGCAAAAAGGAAGGTTTGGGATTCAAAATGATCTTGTTGCAGAGTAACTTGAAGTGTTCTTCTAAGCCATCCATCTTGGAGACTCCCAACAATGTGAAGAATGAAGGGGAGTCTAAGCAGTAGCAACTATTACAGATCATAGCAGTCTGAAGTGTTTGTTTGCAAAAGGCAGATTTAGAATGATTTTATGGCAGAGGTACAAAATGTCTCATGACAGATTGGTGGACATATTTGATTCATCTTGAGAAGCAGGAATATATGGTGATAAGTTGCAACAGATTTGAAGAATTCTTCAGAATAGTAAAGTGACATATGGGTCAACATCGTGTGCATTTGAGTAGCAAAGTCATGGACAATTTTGTGACATATGGACAAAGATGATTTCATGAGATATTTGGCAAGTCTAGAAGAAAATACTTGACATGAACCAGAGAGGATACATGACAGTGGATGAAAAGCATGAGCTCAGAAGGAATTGTTGAAAGGAAGATGGACTCATTGTAAAGCATATGACTCAAAAGTAAATCGTATTGATAGGTGAACCCGACTAGGAAGGCAAGCATTGAAAGGCACAACAAGATAGAGAGAAACCGTAAAGAAGAATTATACTGTCAACATAATATTGTCAGTTGATTGTGTCATTGATGTCATTTCAGTGAAGATGAAAAGCCTTGAAGACTTGAAGTCAAGTAATGAAGTGAATCTCAACATGAATGCTTTTCATATACGTCACTAGATTACAGTAACAGGAAGCACCAATGGACAAAAAGCACTGGAAGAGAGGAAATAAAGCATATACATGAAGCCTCACATGGATCTACATGACATCTTGCAAAATAATATAGTGGGAGAGAAATTGTTAGAGGTAGTTACCCTTAATTTCAAAGGAGAACCAAAAAAAAAAAAAAAACAGAAGATAGAGATCAGAGGCTTGACGACATGGGAAGAGAGATGGTTAAGAGAAGGTATATTATCATGGGGAGTCACTCTTTTCTATTGATATCAAAATGGAAGAGAAATATCATAAGCATGAAGACAGGGGGAGAGAAACATGAGGAGAGAAAGATCGAGAGCATTGATCACAGGTGGAGCATGAGTGTTGTCATCAATGCTAAAGGGGGACATCGTTAGAAATTTAGTTGTCATTGAGTTCAGCCCTAGATGTCAACTCTAGAAGAATTCCAGAAGCATTGATGTGAACCATAGAAGAAGCATGTTAACCCAAGAAGAAGCCTCTATAAGTGATGGGTTTGTTTGAAGGAATAAGTGATGGGTGTATTTGGAGAATTATCCAAAGTGGTCCCCTTATGGTGTAGCTCTAAGCATGGCCCTCATAGGAAGATGCTTTGAAGAAGCCTACAAGAAGCCTTGGAAAGATAGCTAAGTGGTTAGGTGGTTGAGAAGCCCCAAAGGTGTGCTCATGAAGCACGAAGATATTTGATGAAAAAGAGGATGAAGAACATGTCCAATGCATGCAAAACCCTGGTAGTTGGATATTCCTTGTCATTTCGTTTCCAACGGTAGGTGGTACACCACGTGGTTCCTCGTGGTTAAGTAGATATGACCTCTTAAAGTTGGAATCCCTGGAGAACGATTAAGAAGCCCCTAAACAAATGCAACAATAACTTGCAAGTCATTAATTAAAGACAAAAACAGTCATAACAAGAAAGTACAGGTCGACCCTAAAGTTAAGGAAATAAGTCGCTTAGAAAAGTATAAATACACTTCAAGAAGCCTCTCATTTGTACAAAAAATCAAGTTTATTGAATATTTATCTAGTGAGCAAGTGATCTATTGCCGAATTTTAGGTAGAAAAGGAGTGTGAAAGTGAAGTTTTGGAGCTGCAGAGGAGAGTGAAGGGTTTTTTAGAAACCCTAATTTAACTGACCCCCGCAAATCAAGCTTAGGGCGTCTTGCAAAGCACTCCTGCGGGTTGTATGACACTCGTTAAATGAGGCCCTGGGATATGATTGTGTTCGTCCAGCAAGGCTGAGGTAAAATTCAATGAAGATGTTATCTTATGTTTGTTCAAGATGATATGCACCGGGTTGGTATGTTGGTATGTGATGATATGCATCAGGTATTCTACATGATAAAAAGGTATGTTTTCATTTGATTTAAGGCTTGTATCATAGATTATATGGCACATGCTTGAAGCATGTTTTGGAGGTTTTGGAGATCTTTTTGGTACATGGATGCATAACAGACATGTCTTGGTGATGTTATGGAATATCTTTGGTATATGGTTTGAGGGATATCTTTGTGATTTTGGCACATGCTTGAGACATATCCTTGGTACATAGTTCATGGATGTCATGGTTCATTGTTAGAGGCACATATTGGATGAATGGTATATGTTTGGTACATGGTTTGAGGAATATCTATTGAGGCATGTTGCTGGTACATATATTGGATAAATATCTTTGGCAGATGGTTGAGGTACATTTTGGGATACTTGGATACATGGTTTGAGGCATGTATTGGCACATTGTTTGAGGTATATCATTGATGAATTGAGATATGGTTGGTTGCACATTTTTTATGTTTTGGCACATGTTTTAGATACATATATTGGATGGTTGGGCACATGCTTAAGGCATGCTTTCGGCATATGGTTTGAGGAGCATCTTGGATATTGGGCACATGGTTTAAGATGTGCTTTGGTATATGTTTGCATGTTATGGTACATATATTGGTACATGGTTGATGGATGTTATGGTACATGTTTGAGTCATATCTTGGCTCATGGTTTATGGATATGACACATGCTTGTTACATGGATGATATGGTACACATGTCTTAGCATATGGTTTGATGCACATCTTGGTGATGGTCTTGGTATATGATCTATGTGAGTGGATTTGGTTATAGTTGATGATGAGATATCAATATCAATGACATTGACAAAGACGGTAAGAGGGATAGTAATAGGTTGAATGACAAGTTGATTATCCATGACAAGTTGATTATCAATGACAGGTTGATTATCAATGACAGGTTGATTATCAGTGACAAGTTGATTATCAGTATCAGTGACAGTGATAGTGGCAGTGACAGGTTGAGTCCCAATTTATATTTCAGGGCAAAAGGAAGGGGCAAGGAAAGGGGGTTGTAGCCTCCTTCAAATTGGAGCCAAAGTATACAGATAGTTGGAGCTTCCTTAAGGTTGGATCCTACTAATCATGGGGTAATATCCTCCTTCCAGTTGGATCTGGAGAATTCAAGGAGTTGTAGCTTCCTTCAGGTTGGAGCCTATAAATCAGGGGGTTGGAGCCTGTAAATCAAGGGGTTGGTTCCTCCTTCCAGTTGGAGCTAGAGAATTTGGGGAGCTGTAGCTTCCTTCAGGTTGGAGCTTGTAAACAGGAGGTTGGAGCCTCCTTCCAGTTGGTGCTAGAGAATTTTGGAAGTTGGCGCTTCCTATGAATGTAATCTTTGATATATAAGAAAGCATTATGTGGTTTTCTTCCATTTGGGTTTCCATGTAAAACTCCGGTGTATTGTGCATATGTGGACATGATGTGATGCATTGTTTATGGTTATATGTTTATTAAATGCATTCATAAGTGATAATTGATTGATAAACTTGATGATTGCATGTTTTGATTAAAAGTGGTAAAATGTTCTCAATATTGATTCACCCCCCCTCTCAGTATTGGTGAATATTCCAACAATTGGTATCAGACTGGGTCCTTCATAATCAATCTAACCACTTGAAGGTAGATCATGGAGAATGGATACTCAAAAAATGGAATATCGATGTTTAATGGTCGGGATGGTCAGAAATATGAGATATGGAGAACAAGAATGAAAGCATTTTTACAGGCACAGGGGTATGATGTTTGGTACTCAGTTGTGACAGGATACATCACTTCAAAGAAACCTCTGAAGATTGTATCCAAGAAGGAATTAAAAAGGAACAACAAAAGAGCAATGGATTCAATCCTGGAAGGATTATCTTATCCAGTAAAGAAATAGTGGGACAATGTTCATCAACCAAAGATATTTGGGATAAGCTACATAATCTCTACTTTAAGAAATATCCTCTTGTCACAGAGCCAAAACATGTTGATCAAGATAAAAAAGATGTTGATATAGAACAACAAGAATGAATCTCATCATGCCAGAAAGATTCAAAAGAAGAAGAAGGTGAAGTAAATATTGAAGCTAAACTAATCAATGCTTTAAGTGAGATAAGAAAAGAAAGGAAGGAAAATAAGTCTCTCAAGGAAGAATTGATCAAGCTAAAGGAGGGTTCTCATAATCTAAACGAAAACTCTGATGAAGTCCAACATATTATTGTAAATCTCAAAGTTCAGTTGGAGGAAGCCAAAGTGGTTGAAGAAACACTCAAAAATCAGTTGAAAGAGAAGCATTGTTTGGAAGCCAAAATAGTGTCACTAAAAGAAGAAGCAAAGAAGAGAGAACAAATTTTGGCAAGTCACCTTTAGGAAAGATCAGAGGACTTAAACAATCTTAAGGAAGAATTCAGTCAACAAGAAAGAAGATTTGAAGAAGAAATCATCTCCTTAAAAACCAAACTTGAAGAAGAAAGAAGAATGGAAGAAGTAATGCAGAACCAGATGATGAAGAAAAAAGAAGATTGTGAGAAGCTTAAAAAGAAGTTGTCTCATTAAGGGTAGAAGTTTACAAGCTCAACAAGAACTTGAAGAGCTCTCAAGTACTAGAAGATATTATCTATTGTCAAAGGTCACCATTCAATAAAACAGGTGTTGGATACACTGGTGAGGCCTCATGTAAAGAAGATGCAATTACCAATCCTAGCAAGAACGTCGAAGACAGAGGAAACTCCACACAACTAGCAATGAAAGTTGAACAAAAGTGTTCCAGGTAGCCGGAAAAGAAGAATGAAAAGAAGGCTAAGAACCATCATACATTCTCAAAGGAAGGAATTATGGTCAACAAGAGTCAAAGAGGAATGAATGTAGAAGAGACATATTTCAAATAAGACCTTCTACCTCCAGGTATCAAAGAATATCCAATCATTGTGAAGGAAAAAATAGAAGAGAAGATCATGATCAACCAAGGCATGAATTCAGAAGGACCACATCACAAACAAGATCATTTTCTTTCAGGTATCAAAGTTTCTTTTATGGTTATTGTTTTACTTGTAATAACTTTGGACATAAAGATGTAGATTGCAGAGCCTATGGAAGAAATGTTCAAGAAAGAAATGTTTATATGGCTCCATACAATATTGAATGTTATAAATTCCACAACTATGGACACATCACATGTGATTGTAGAAGCATGATGGATAATTCCGTGAAAGAAAACAATGATATCAGATACAAGAAGATTTGGAAAAGAAAGCAAGAACAAAAAGAACAAGTAAATGAAGAACATGTGAATGAAGAACTCCCAAAAATCATACTCTCAAGATTTGCAGTAGTGCGAGATCATGACAAATCTACAGGAAAAAGGGAAGATATTGAGATTCATAATGATATTGCTGCAAAGAAGCTTGAAGTATTCTTCTAAGCCAACTAGCTTGGAGACTCCCAACAATGTGAATGATGAAGAGGGGGAGTCTAGGCAACAACAACTATTACAAGCGAGAGAAGTTTGAAGTGTTTGTTTGTAGAAGGCAGATTTAGAATGATTTGATGGCAGAGGTACATAATGTCTCATGACAGATTGGTGGACATATTTGATTTAGCTTGAGAAGCAGGACTATATAGTGATGAGTTGCAGCAGATTTGGAGAAGTGTTCGAAATAGTAAAGTGACATATAGGTCAACATCATGTGCAGTTTAGTAGCAGAGCCATGGACATTTTGTGACATATGGACAAAGATAATTTCATGATATATTTGGCAGGTCTAGAAGACAATACTTGACATGAACCGGAGAGGATACATGACAATGGATGAAAAGCATGAGCTTAGAAGGAATTGCAAAAAGGAAGATGGACTCATTGAAAATCATATGACTCAGAAGTAAAGTGTATTGACAGGTGAAACTAGCTAGGAAGGCAAGCAATGAAAGGCACAAAAAGACAGAGAGAAACCATCATGAAGAGTTATTCTTTCAAGAGAAGATTGTCGGTTGATTATGTCATTGATTTCAGTTCAATGAAGATGACAAGCCTTGAAGAATTGAATTCAAGTAATGAAGTCAATCTTAAAATGAATTCATTTCATAGATTACAATAACAGGAAGCACCAATGGACAAAAAGCATCGGAAGAGAGGAAAGAAAGCATATACAGGAAGCCTCACATGGATCTACGTGACATCTTGCAAAAGAAGGCAAGGGGAGATAAATCACCAGAGGTAGTTACCCTTAATGTCAAAGGAGAACATAAACAACAAAATCATAAGAGAGAGAGAGATCAAAGGCATGAAGACAGGAGAAGAGAGATGGTTCAGAGAAGGTATATTGTCAGGGGGAGTCACTCTTTTCTATTGATAACAAAATGGGAAGAGAAAGATCAAAAGCATGAAGATAGGGGAAGCATCCTAAAAGAGATTTACCCTTTGTCATTAATGTCAAAGGGGGGGAGAAACATGAGGAGAGAAAGATTAGGAGCATTGGTCACAGGTGGAGCATGAGTGTTGCCATCAATTCCAAAGTGGGATATTGTTCAAAATTTAGTTGTCATTGATGTCAACCCTAGATGTCAACTCTGGAAGAATTATAGAAGCATTAATGTCAATCATAGAAGAAGCATGTTAACCCCGGAAGAAGCCTCTAGAAGTGATGGTTTTGTTTGAAGGAATAAGTGATGGGTGTATTTGGAGAAGTCTCCAAAGTGGTCCACTTATGGCATAGCTTTAAGCATGGCCCTCATGGGAATACACTTTGAAGAAGTATACAAGAAGCCCTGGAAATATGGATAAGTGGTTAAGTGGTTGAGAAGCCCCAAAGGTGTGGTCATGAAGCCCAAATCTATTTGAGGAAAATGAGGATAAATAACATAGCACATGCATGCAAAACCCTCATAGATGGATAGTCCTCATCATGCCATTTCATATAGTAGGTGGTATGCCACGTGATTCCTCACGGTTAAGGAGATATGACCTCTTGAAGTTGAAAGCCCGGAAGAATGGTTAAGAAGCCCCTAAATTGTTGCAACAAGAAGTTACAAGTCATTAATTAAAGGGTAAAATGTTCATAAGAAGAAAGTACATGACAACCCTAAATTTAAGGAAATAAGTCACTTGGAAAAGTATAAATACACTTCAAGAAGCCACTCATTTGTACATAAAAGCAAGTTTATTGAATATCTATCAAGTGAGAAAATAATCTATTGGCGAATATGAGGTAGCGAAGGAGTGAGAAAGTTAAGTTTTAGAGCTATAGAGGAGAACAAAGGGTTTATGAGAAACCCTAATTTAACTAACCCCCTCTGGTCAAGCTTAGGGCCTCCCGCGAGGCACCCCTGTGGGTTGTATGACAATCCTCACGTGATGCCCTAGGAGATGACTGTGTTTGTCCAATAAGGCTGAGGTAAAATTCAATGAAGATGTTATCTTATGTTTGTTGAAGATGATATGCACCAAGTTGGTATGTTGGTTTGTGATGATATGCATCAAGTCTTCTACATGATAAAAAGGTATGTTTTCATTTGGTTTAAGGCTTTTTATCATAGATGGTATGGAACATGATTGAAGCATGTTTTGGAGTTCTTGTTCATACATGGATGCATACGAGACATGTCTTGGTGATGTTATGGAATATCTTTGGTATATGGTTTGAGGGATATCTTTGTGATGTTGGCACATGCTTGAGGCATATTCTCGATACATAGTTCATGGATGTTATGGTTCATTGTTAGAGGCACATCTTGGATGTATGGTATATGTTTGGTACATGGTTTGAAGCATATCTATTGAGGCATATTGTTGGTACATTTCTTGGATATATATCTTTGGCACATGGTTGAGGTGCATTTTGGGATACTTGGATACATGGTTTGAGGCATGTATTGGCACATTGTTTGAGGTATATCATTGATGAGTTTGCATATGGTTGGCTGCACATTTTGATGTTTTGGAACATGTTTGAGATACATATCTTGGATGGTTTGGCACATGCTTAAGGCATGATTTTTGCATATGGTTTGTGGAGCATCTTGGATATTGGGCACATGGTTTGAGATGCACTTTGGTATGTGTTTACATGTTATGGTACATATATTGGTACATTGTTGATGGATGTTATGGTACATGTTTGAGGCACATCTTGGCACATGGTTTATGGATATGACACATGCTTGTTACATGGATGATATGGCACACATGTCTTAGCATATTGTTTGATGCACATATTGGCGATGGTCTTGGTAGATGATTTATGTGAGTGGATCTCATTATAGTTGATGATGATGTTGATGATGAGATATCAGTGACAGATATAGTGACAATGACACCGATAGAGACACTGAGAGGGACATTAATAGGTTGGACGACATGTTGATTATCAATAACAAGTTTATTATCATTATCAGTGAGAGTGGCAGTGGCACTAACAGGTTGAGTCTCCATTTATATTTCAGGGCAGAAGGAAGGGGCAAGGAAAGGGGGTTATAGCCTCCTTCTAGTTGGAGCCAGAGAATACAGGGAGTTGGATATTCCTTCAGAGTGGAGCATGTAAATCAAGGGGTCGTAGCCTCCTTCCAGTTGGAGCTGGAGAATTCAAGGAGTTGTAGCTTCCTTCAAGTTGGATCTTGTAAATTAGGGGGTTGGAGCCTCTTTCCAGTTGGACCTGGAGAATTTGGGGAGTTGTAGATTCCTTCATGTTTGAGTCTATAAACAGGGGGTTGGAGCCTCCTTCCAGTTGGTGATGGAGAATTTTGGAAGTTGGTGCTTCCTATGAATGTATTCTTTGATATATAAGAAAGCATTTTGTGGTTTTCTCCCATTTCGGTTTCCACGTAAAACTAGGGTGTACTGTGTATCTTTGGATATGATGTGATGTATTTTTTGTGGTTATATTTTTGTTGAATGCAATCATAAGTGATAATTGATTGATAAACTTGATGATTACATGTTTTGATTAAAAGTGGTAAAAAGTGCTCAGTACTGATTCACCCCTCCTCTTTGTATTGGTGAATATTCCAAAAAAGGTGGACCAAAATCCCAGAGCAAGGATGGCCTAGCCCAGGACAACCAGTCCAAGGCACAAGCTAAGAAGGATCACGAGAAATCAAAGAAGCACATTGGAAAGTGATGTGAGTTCCACAAAATCCCTTGGCACAAAATTGATGAATGTCACTCCAAACAATCATTGTTGGTTGAGATGAAAGCCTCAGAGTCAGATGTCGACTTGAAATCTGATTCAAAATTGGATAAGGGAAAATGGATCAATGATGTAGAATCCAGTGTCACCATCGCTACCACGAAATTCTAGCCAAAGGAACCAAAAAAGGCTAAAGAAGGGGAGAGCCTCTTCCACTCGCAAATGTGGGTGAAGGGGACCCCACTCCATTTCATTGTTGACAGTGGTAGCCATAAGAACCTAATATTAGTAGAGTTCGTCAAGAGGTTGAACCTAATAAAAACACCGCACCCTCAACCATACACCATTGGTTGGCTCAGCCAGGTGTTGACTCACAAACTCGCAAACTAGGCACCAACCTGCAAATGGTTGCAAGGCATAATTTAATTTTTTCTTACTATCTAAGATATATAAATATTTTAACTATAGGTGGGCCCCCCTAGGAAGAAGAACGGGTGTTTAATTTCAATTATCTCCAGGAACGAACCTCACCACCTTATGGAAATGGTCTCATTAACCTTATGCAGTGATAATGTTTCCTTTTTCATTTGACTATGGGATTTACTGTCGATCTGGTTGAACAAAAAAAAAAAAGGTTATGTTCATAAAAACTTCAAAAGATCCTCTTTCCAGCACACATTCAACTCATAAATAGCATTAATGCTTTTACATGTAGATTATGAGGTACTTAAAGGACTCTTATAATTGTTGTATCTTAACAAACATTGATTTCAAAAGGTTGAGCTAGAGGATGATGTGGTCTAGGGATTGAAAGTTTATTTTTTTATATGGTTAACCACATATAAAAAATTTGGTTCCTCGTATCATCAATGATATTATTTTCATATGTTACTACATTCATATATGGAAGCATTCGTTCTATATAGAGAGGTGACAATTTGTAATCAAAGGGTCGATATTCTAAAGTTTTCATTGCATTTGATATAACATATGAACTTAACGCTCAAGTTGTCGACCACTTTACAATTATACCATAGCACTGAATATTGAATACATCTATTGGTTTTATTATTCATAAGCTTTCAATGTGTTTTTAGTTTTTGAAGCTTGGATATGAGGTTGATGTGAAACCCCAACCGTCGTTTGAGTTGGAAACGTTATTGGTCTGTTGATATGTATATATGGCATGTGAACACTCACATATTTGGAAACGTTTTCAGGCATATGATTGGTTATTGTGAGTAGTGGACTCTAACATGGATTAGAAAAGTTAATGCAGTAACATTTTTGGAGAACATGAACTCCATGCATTTAATGCATGGAACGCGGGATAAATGAGGTATACCTCCTTCACTGAGATTTTGGCATTTCATTTCTTGATTCTGCATTGGAGATTGAAGCTCTGGTCTGAGTTTCACTATGGTGGTTATGGTAGTCGAAAGTCTTGTTTTTTCAAATATATTTTTGGACACCAAAGCAAGGTATGCTTATTGGTGAATGAGTGTGTTTTTTTGTCTTTCCTTCTTGAAATCGTTTTGTTATATCTACAAATGTTTCCCTCTTTTTATCAATCTGATAC
The DNA here is from genome assembly GCA_009831015.1 of Picea engelmannii. Classification (NCBI taxonomy): domain Eukaryota; kingdom Viridiplantae; phylum Streptophyta; class Pinopsida; order Pinales; family Pinaceae; genus Picea; species Picea engelmannii. The sequence goes on from ML793922.1 coordinate 163,379, forward strand.
TTACCTTTTCTTTGAAAATATTATCTGATTCAGATGGATGTCGGTGGCCTCCCACCTATTCCAATTGGCTCATTTTGGTAGTTTTCCAGTTCGACAGTTTTTCCTAATTTTCGGGTCCCTAACTTCTGGGGTTGTTGAGGCCATAAACAACATTTTTAGGGATTTCCACAAAAAACATGTGTAGTCCTCAGATGGGCCTTTCCAACGGGCTATCGTGCGCCTAAAACAGAGATCGTATGCAAAAGTTATGACCCCGGGAAGTTGATGTACTAACTTACCCAAACGGGGCCCACGTGACTTTTGGTGCTTCATCTCCTAGGGTTAGGTTTTTGGATGTCTAGGGTTTTTAAAATTCCAGTTTATTGTAAAAATGTCTTGAGAGCCTCATTGTAATTATATGTTGGTGAATGAGTGCAGTCGTCACATCGCTTCTCAGAGATAAGTCACCACCATTCTAGCAATCTTGTTTTCCGCTGCATTTTACAGTTTCGGGTTATTTCCTTATTGAATAGAAACCATTTTTACTGTATATTTGTTATTTTGTGTTAAGCATCTTTTGATAATAATATGTATTCATTTTATTCTTCTAATAAAATCTGGATCATTATATCTCAACCCACACTATGTCTGTTCATTGCAAATGACTCATTACGAATCGGTGCACCTCTTTGTATGTTCGTTTCCAAAAAAAACACAAGCCTTTGTTGTAATTTTATTTTGTTTCACTCACTGGTATTTGAAGTCTTGGATAGAAATGTTCCATAAAAATAGGTTTTTTTCTACACGATTATTTTGCTTTAAAGGGTTTAAACCCAAGTCTTTAAATTGGCAACCTATATTGCTACCCGACCTTACATTGTAAAGTCTTACATGAAAAGTGTCATGTTGATGGTTTTTTTGCATTGCAAACCCTACTGTTGTCACCTTACTCTGAGGTTGGAAAATATTTGATCATATCGTTTTAGGTTAAACCTTGGGTATTGCTTGGGTCCTGCACATGAACGAAAGGCGTCCTCTAACAAGTTCAAACTAGTGAAATATTGTGCATGTTTGTCTAGTCTATAGCTCACCTTCCTTACACAAAAAATGGTCAAGTTTTTGGTCAAGGATGATATATTGAACAAATAAATGCAACCCGGTTTTGAAATCATGTTTTTTTTTTAAATAAGGGCCCATTATAAAGCTCTCTTCAACATGTATCATCAATGGTTTCCTTCAATGATGATTGATTGTGTTTTTAAACCCTATGGCAGAAATTGAAAATTGTTTGACCCTATCATTTTATTGCTTAAACCCTAGGCTTTAAGTCATGTGCGAAGACGTCTATATCAAGCTTGAATTGTTGGGAGGTTTTGTGTATCTTCATTTGTATTATTTTTAGAAAATGTTGATAGTTATGTGGACAAGCCTGCAATTACAAAAGGGTAGTCGTGGTTTTATCCTACATCCATTCGTTATGAAGAGTTTCGAACTTGTGACTTTCCAATATCAAGATTAAAGTTATAAAAGGACAATGTTATCCATTTTCATATATATATATATATATATATATATATTTATGATTGTGGCATGTTTTGTATCCACGATTCATTCATTGGTTGTTTGAAGAAAATATTTGATGGATTATAGATCATATGTTATGATTTGGGGGTCAATAGAAATAATTTAACCAGAAACATATTCGACTTGGTCAATTGCACAACACTATTGACTAAGGGATTATATCAATTTTGTTTGGCATATAATTTCGTTATAATCTTGTTCAATAATTATTAAATGCCACGATATTAAATTTCTCATGTTAGATATGAGTTCCCTGATCATTACAGAAATTGTTGGAAAAAGTTATGGAGATTTAATCATTGGAATGGGGAAGTGATTGATTGTCTGAGAATTTGAGATGTTTCTATTTTTGCATACAGGATCAGATCCCTCTTACTTCCACTTTAAATTCATTATTCCTTAAGTCCCAAATACATATATCATTTTAAAATCTCATCTTTTCCCCCCTATTGTATGAAATAAAAAATGTTTTCTCTATCGTTTTGATATGGATATTTGACAACATATATGTATCTTGATAAATAAGGAATTATGATCAAGGGCATAATTTGAAGAGATATATTCTAGGGTGATTTTTTTAAAGGACTCTGTTTGAGAAAGTCATGATTGATAGTCCAAGACCAATTCCCCCCATACTCTCATTTTACATAATTATTCTCTGGTCCCTAATATCATCTTTGTTGAAAGTACTAAAGCAATTGAGAGGGGGGGGTGAATCAGTTGTAATTGAGCTTAAACCATTTTAATTCTATTTAAAACAGTATTTATCTTTCTTCAAGTGATCATCAACAATATACAACATATGGACAGTAAAGGTAAAGAGCATCAGTCACATATAAGATATACACAGAGACAGATTTTCATGAGGAAACCCATAAAGGGAGAAAACCTCTTCTTCTTCGAAATGATAGGCAGTCTTTTAAGTTCTATACATCATCCATAATTGAGCACCAACTCAATGTGAGGCTGCTACCTCTGTTTTACAAGCTGCAACTTGTTTGAGAGCACCAACTCTCTAATTTCTCTAGCACCCACTAGAAGGAAGCACCAACTCCCTGAATATTCCAGCACCAACTTCCAGTTACACAGGCTCCAACCTATATAACAGAGAACACTTGTTCTCCCTTGCACCACCCTGCCACCCTGGTTTCTCTGGCTGCAACCAGATGGAAGCTACAACTTCTTGTGTTTAAGCTCCCACTTGAACCTCTGAGGACAACAGTCCTCCCGAGCACCTCCCAACCTCCCTAGAACATAAATTAACATATAAGCATTCAAATACATAGATACATCAATTCTTACCAATCTTTCTTTGTTCTGTCCATCTGGTCATCTTCTAACTGTTCTGCAATTCATTTCTTCCTCTGTTTGTTTATTAGGTCTGCTCTGCATCAACTTGTTATGTCATTCTGCTCTGCTTCCACTTGTTCTGTTAGTCTGCTCTGCGTTTCATCTCACACTGCACATATGCTCAATCTCCTCCTGCGCATTCTCTCCCTTTCCTTTTCTTACAGTTTCATTCTTCTCTCATACAGAACAACCAACCCTACACAGTCTGTCTCATTTTCTTTTATACACACCTACATGACGGTTCAACTTCCCAACTCCTTAGGCAAAAGAAAGACAATTGTCCGAGCAACTGAAACGCCAACTGAACCGCTAACTGATTTGCAATCATGAGTATGTTTTGCTAACAGATTCCAAACTAAGGAGTTAACTGTGAGAGAGAACAGTAACCCTCCGATCAACCCTTGATCTAACGGTTCAGATCGTTCCACGATTTCGCATATCGTGATTTCGACACTCCTGATGTTCAATGTTCTTGTCACTTACAAATCCCGATCTACGAAATTCCGATACAGAACTTTTCTGCACTAGCTCCTTCCTGAATATGACTATGGTCATAGTCAAGCACCTATGCAAAAAGTGATTTCGTGATTTCTCCTTTTCGTTATTTTCAACACTATGCTCCGTTGACCCCAAGTCAGCGAAATTTTGATCACTTGCCACATGTCTTGTGATTCGATGGTCCAGATGTGATCTTGATTCAATGGCTACGATTGAATCGCGATTTCGCGATTTTGGCATTCTTGTTGCATTGGGTTCTTTGCCTCTCCATGTCGCGATTCGCGAAACTCCGATATGGAGTTAGATCAACGGTCCAGATCACTTCTTGATCTGACGGTTGCAATTACATCGTGATTTCCCATATCGCGATATCGGCATTCTTGTTGCATTGTTTTCTTGCCTCTCCATGTTGCGATCCCCGAAACTCCGATATGGAGTTAGATCAACGGTCCAAATCTGAGCTTGATTCAACGGCTGCGATTGAGTCGCAATTTCGCATATCGTGAAATCGGCATCCTTGATGTCCAGTGTTTTTGTCACTTCAAAGTCCCGATTCACGAAACTCCGACATGGGGTCGGATCAACGGTCCAGATCTGATCTTGATTCAATGGGTGTGATTAAATCGCAATTTCGAATATCGCGATATCAGGATTCCTGATGTTAAGAAACTTTGACATCTCCAACTCTCGATCCCCGAAACTCCGACATGGAGTTAGATCAACGGTCCAGATCTGATCTTGATTCAACGACTGCGATTGAATCGCAATTTCGCATATCACGAAATCGATATTCTTGTTGCATTGTTTCTTTGACATCTCCAACACGCGATCCTCGAAACCCCGACATGGACTAGAATCAACGGTCCAGATTCGACCTTAATCTGATGGCTCAGGTTACATCGCGATTTCGCATATCGCGATATCGGGATTCCTGATGTCAATAATCTTTGACATGTCCAACTCTCGATCCCCGAAACTTCGACAAGGACTGGAATCAACGGTCCAGATCAACCTTAATATGACGACTCAGATTACATCGTGTTTTTTCATATCGCGATATCGAGATTCCTGATGTCAATAATATTTAACATGTCCAACTCTCGATCTTTCCCCACGTGTCCTTCCTGATGATGGACGGTCCTCCTTCTTTCGGGATTTTGTGAGCCCCTTTTCTCCTTGTTATACTTTAAAAGGCACGCAGGTTCTCCTTGATCCAACGATGGTCGGATCCCGCGCTTGGATCGAACCCCTGAGATCTATCCTCCTCTTCAGCATGCTCTTCTTGTCTAAATTCAGATCTGACAGCCCTCGTTCTGTCTAGAATTTTGGATGGGATCCAACGATCAGTAGTTATTCTCAAACTTTACAAGTCTTCGATCACTCGATCAATGTTGCGTTGCCTTCGATCATTCGACCTTCCTGAACTTATCTTATGTTTTCCTGTCGATTAAAAACTTCCTGTACTCATGCCATCTTCATTGTTGTACTTTCCATCAATGACAAGCATTCGATGTCTATTAAATATTTGTCATTCGTTGTCTGTTAAATATTTGCCAACAATCTCCCCCTTTGGCATTGATGGCAACACAAGCACCCACATGCATTGCATGATCTCCTCTCTCGAACTCTTTTCTCCCCCTTTGACATCAATGTCAAATAAGAAACATTCTTCCCCTGATCTGTTGCAAAACATACTCCCCCTGTAGACTATAAGCATCTTGGAAATACACTAGATATTCAATAAGTACTCCCCCTGACCAGGTGAACAGATTAGACACAAGAGATTATAACCCCCAACTTTTGACGAAGATATCCAAAATGGGTCGCTGCTAATGGTTTAGTAAAGATACCAGCAATCTGTTATGTAGAAGGTATATAATTCAGTTGAACAATTATGTTTGTAACTTGTTCTCTAAGAAAATGGTACTTGATTGGAATATGCTTAGTCTTGGAATGAAGAACAGGATTCTTGGAGACACTAATGGCACTTGTGTTATCACAATGAATTGGAATGGGATCAGTGTAATTTACCTTTAGATCTGCAAGAGTTTGTATCATCCATAAAATTTGTGTGCAGCAAGTAGCAGCAGCAATGTATTCTGCCTCTATAGTGGATAATGAAATGGATCCTTGCTTTTTACTAAGCCATGCAACTAATGAGTCACCCGGAAAAAATGCTCCTCCACTGGTGCTTTTTCTCTCATCAACACAGTTTGTCCAGTCTGCATCTGAATAAGCAGTTAACTGCAAATTCTAATTTCTAGGATACCACAGACCATAAGTCATTGTTCCCTTCAAATATTTAAATATCCTTTTGACGGCTACCAAATGGCTTTGTTTAGGAGCAGACTGAAAACGACCTACCATTCCAACAACTTGCATTATATCAGGACGGGATGTTGTGATGTACAGAAGACTGCCTATCATAGAGCGATATGTTCTTTGATCAACATCAGGTGAGATATCATCTTTACTCAGCTTGCAACCAACCACCATAGGTGTGTTAACTGTAGAGGAATCTTCCATCTGAAATTTCTTCAACATATCTTTCAAATATTTTTCTTGAGAGATAAAAATTCCTGCAGAGCTTTGTTTTACTTGTAAGCCAAGAAAATATGACAGTTCTCCTATCATGGACATTTCAAATTTTGTTTGCATAGAGTTAGAAAACCACTGGATAGATGATTCATTAGTACAGCCAAAAATAATATCATCTACATAAACCAAAACAACTAGTAAATTATCACCTTCAGACTTAATGTAAAGATTATTGTCAACAGTACCTTTCTTGAATCCTTTTTCTTGTAGAAATTTGTCCAATCTATAATACCAAGCTCGTGGTGCTTGTTTTAGTCCATATAAGGCCTTCTTCCGCTTACAAACATAATTAGGATTATCTGTCAAAGAGAATCCTTCAGGTTGCTCCATATATACTTCTTCATCTAGATCTCCATTAAGAAATGTTGACTTAACATCCATCTGATAAACTTTGAAGTTCTTATGACATGAGTAAGCAAGAAATATTCGGATAGCTTCCAATCTTGCCACTGGTGCAAAAGTTTCATCAAAGTCCTGACCTTCAACTTGTGCATATCCCTTACAAACCAATCTAGCTTTATTTCTAACAACTTGTCCTTTTTCATTCATTTTATTCTTGAACACCCATTTGGAACCTATTACATTCTTATTTTCAGGTCTAGAGACAAGCTCCCAAGTATTGTTCTTCTCAATCTGATCAAGCTCTTCATTCATTGCTCTAATCCAATTATCTTCCTGGCTAGCTTCTTCAAAAAATTTAGGTTCAGTCATAGACAAAAAGGCAACATGAGATTGTTCTGAGTCTTTAATCAATTTCCTTCCTGTATGAACTCCTTCATTTATATCCCCAATTATCTGATTTTTAGGATGATTCTTTTTAATAATTCTGAGAGGTGATTTTGTTTCTTTCTACTTATCTGTGTCAGTTTGAATATTCTTATCTTCATCTAATCTAGACTCTTCTCTTTCTGATCCTTGGACCTGTTCATCTTCATCTTCAACTGTATCTTATGTTCTTGGTTCAGCATTGCTTACATTTCTGACTGGGATTTCTTCATCAACTTTTATATCTATACAATCAACTAGCTTGTTTAGTCTCTTATTGTAGCATATGTACCCTTTACTATTTGTAGCATAACCCAAGAACATACCTTCATCAGCTCGGTCATCATATTTGCCAATAGTTTCATCATTGTTCTTGATATAACATTTACTCCTGAAAACTTTAAAATGCTTGATTGAAGCAGGTCTTCCAAACCAAAGTTCATAAGGGGTCTTGTCACTGTGTGGTCTGAGATGAGCTTTGTTAAGGATATGAACAGTTGTATGTATTTCTTCCACCCAATATGTCTGAGGTATGTTCCTCTCATTCATCATTGATCTTTCCATTTGCTGTACTGACCTATTCTGTCTCTCAACAACTCCATTTTGCTGTGGAGTCCTTGGAATTGTGTGCTCTCTTTTGATCCCATGCTTATCACAGAACTCTTTGAAGTTTCCTGAACTGGACTCTCCTCCTCTATCAGACCTTATTGCCTTTAATCTTTTTCCTGTTTGATTCTCAGTCAGAGCCTTAAATACCTTGAATTTTTCAAATGCTTCAGATTTTTCTTTCAAAAAGGCAACCCAAGTTAGTCTAGAATAGTCATCAATAATCAACATAAAGTAATTTTCTTTTCCTATACCTTCCTTCCTTGATGGACCACATAGATTCATATGTACTAACTGAAGAGGTTTTTCTGTTGAGAAAAAGTTTTTAGATTTGAACTGAGTGCGAGTAAGCTTTCCTATCTGACAGGATTTACAAACGGAGTCATATGGCTTTGATATCTTCGAAAGATCTTTTACTGCCCCATTGTTTTTGAGTTTGATTATGTGATCAAAATTTAGGTAACCAAGTCTCCTATGCCACAACCAACTTTCATCATATTTTCTTAAGTTGCATTCTTCTTCTTCTTCTTTTAAAACATAGACATTGTTTTATGTTCTTATACCTTTTGCAACTAGCTGACCTGAATCCACAGTTTTTATTCTAC
>ML793923.1:45188-57009 GCA_009831015.1 Picea engelmannii
CTTACCTTGGGAAGTAAGAGAATTTACACCCCCAATGGTTTAGTAACCCTAGCTCTTTCTTTTTGACCCCATTAGCCCATAACTAAAGGCACTAGTCTTGCATTGGAGAAATAAAATATTGCATTGGGAAACATAATTTCTTATCGTTTTTACTTCTTGCAACTTTGATTGTCTTCCTTGTGCCTTGGGAACCTCACAACCACTAGGGCATCCCCATCAAAGGGATAGTTCTTGCTGCTGCTATAAAATTGCATCTTCAGCCATTAGGGCTGCAGAAACCCTAAGTCAATTTCTTGAATAACTCTCTTATCAACCATTGGAAATTGCCCAAACTTTGCACACTTGTCCTACTTGCTCCAACGCACTTTTTGGCAAAGTTTGGAGGACTTTCAGCTGCTGATTTTCTTGCTGTAATACATTGATTGTTACAGCCATAAGGATGATATAATTTTCTGCAGAAAAGTGTTTACAACAGCCTTATCTTTTCATGCTAGTATCTTGGATTTTCATCTTGAGTTTTGCTAGTCTTTAGCTAGTCTTTCTCTTGTGTCTTCTACTTGATCTCTAGCATTTATTTTGCAGATTATGGTGCCATTTTATTGCTGATATACATTTTTATTAACATCTGCTATTAGGGACAACAAGCTTAACTTGCTTGTCCAATTGATTATATTGCAATATATGCTTGTTTTTCTTGTGTCTCGGGCAAGTATTTCACAATTTGCAGGTTACTCAACATACTTGGAAACCCTTGGACCTTCCCAAGACTTCATTCCAAGACCTTCACACCATTTAGATTTGACCTCTAGGGACTTCATCTCCATCTTCATCCATCTTCATCTCATTCCCCCTAGGGTCACTGGGATTCCCCCCTTGAGGTGACTACCTCACCTCTAAAGTGACAGAGACACCTGACTAAGGTGACAGTGGGTAGGTGACCACTTAGTTGTCGCCATTTAGTAGTTGGGTCGAGCTTTTCCCAACCTAAAACTTGTGCGATAACATTTTGGCAATTTTGTCGAGGAGGATTTTGAATCCTTTTCAGAACTCTAACGAAACTTTGGTAAGCTATCCCAAAGCCTTTCCCTTAGATTTCCTGGTGACTCCACCCAAGGGACGTTCCCTTTCCACCTTTCTTGATGAGCTCATCTTAAAGCTCATATAGCGACTCCACCTTCACAAAACTTATCCTTTCCCAAACCTTTTCCCCCTGGGAGGTTCAATCCTTCTAAGGTTTACCAAAGAAGGCCTCCTCTCAAGTCTCCCGTTGTTAAAAATCTCTTCCATAATACCCTTCCTCTTGATCCAATGGCTCACCCTTGGGAAAAAGACCTTTACAAACCTCTCAACATGTCCAACATCCAAGGATACCCTAATACAATGCCAAAATAAGTCAACAAGTGGTTTCCAAAGTTCCCAGGAAACAATGTGATAACTATTGAGGACCATATTTATGTCATGGGTCGGGACATGGAAAATGCAGGTATTGAGCATGAAGATGTGGCCATGAAGTTATTTTCCTCATCATTGACTAAAGAAGCCCTTGATTGGTTCATAGGACTCCCTGACAATCATCTCACATCCTACAAAGCTTTTGCCAACTTATTCAAGAACAGATGGTCAACAAAGGCAGATGGTTGGACGCTTGGGGCTCAGTTTAATCAGATAAAGAAAAAGGAGAACGAGATAGTAAAGGAATTCAATACTAGGTTTGATAGGTTGTACAATCAAATTCCAACAGATTTCCGTCCTACAACATCATCAGTTCGTCTCCTTTATATGAATTATTTTGAAGGGAAGTTTCAATTCATTCTCAAAGACAAAAATCCCACATCATTGGCACAAGCCAAGGAGTACAGTGCCGATATTGAAGAAAATACCCTTGATTCGAGGGTAGAACCTTTTCACTACCCTCGTGTCAAAGTAGAAGCAAAGACTAAGGTTTCCAACAATGGTGCTCCTGATCTGATTTCCCTCTTAACTCAGAAGATAGGCCATATGGATACTCAATTTATCCAGGTGCAGAATCAGATTATGGGTTGTTTGACTACAGTGGAAAGAAATCAATCTGCTCCAGACCTCAGTTTGCCAGACAACAGAGAGATGCCACAGGTTGGAAACTAAGGCCTCAATAGGAGGCAAAGGCCCTAGATACTTTGAAACCAGTTGGGACAGTTCATTTAGAAGCTTGGTGCCTCTCATGCTAAGAACCCCATAGACAAGATAAATTCCCCCGACGAGACTAAGATTCTCCTGACGATATGAATTTCATTGATATGATTTGTATTTTCCAAGAAGAACAAGTTACCCAAGAGCATATCAATGAAGCCAGAAGAAGATGAGAAAGAGGGGAGACTTCGGGCCTTGAATTAGTTGACAGATTATCAAAAGAAGGAATTAACTAGGAGGGAATATCTGACCAACACCAGAAGAAATAAAGCTTCAGCCCCTCCATCACAGCCTGATACTCCTCTTCCACCAGCAGAGAAGGTGGCTCCACCACCTCCACCTCCATTATGTGAGTTTCTTCCTAAGTGAACTCCTACAGATTGTAATGTCCCCACTTTGGGAAATCATTGTATTACAGAGTGTTATGATGACGAGAGTGGCCAAATGGAGGTTGTAGCGAGTACAGGGGCTATTGAGGGGTATTTTGGGGTCCGGCTTGCATCGCTCATCTTATTTCATCATTATGACCCATTTCACACAACTTGGCTTTGGTTTCGTTGCATTCCGAGGATTTCTGTGATTTTGAGTTATTTTGGGCTATATGTTAATTAAATTCACTAAGGAGGCCATATGGGGCATAATATTTGGAGGAACCTCTTAGTGTAATAGCTCATTGGAATCAGGATGAATATCACTACAGGATAGGATGATGAGAAGTGACTTTCAGTGGTCAGGGAAGCCACAAGGAGGGGTAAACTACTTTTTAGAGGTAAAATGGTTAATTAATTAATTAAAGTGATTTAATTAATTAAATAAAGTAAAAGTCACTTGGAGAGACAAGGTGAGCAAGGAGGATAAAAGAGATATAGGGGCCTCTATTCTCTCATGATGTTGTTTATCATTTGATATCTACACCAGCCACAGGTACAGAAAGAGAGAGGACGCAACATAGAGAGTTTCCAGCAAGGGGGGCGCACTTGTGGAGCTAGTGCAGTTCGATTTGGTCAAGGAGAAGGAGTTTTGGAGGATTTGGCTATTGGATTATCTTGGTAGAGTCCATAGCGCCCTTCTTGGCTCATTTGGGAGGTGTTTTTGTGGAGCATTGATTTATTTTGATAGTGGGACGATTTCTCGTAGAGGAGGGGTACAATCTTGGAGTGGATCTACTCATGGGAAGGGCCCAAGCTTCATTCTTCAGCTAGGGATCTGTTATATCTTGCTTCTAGACTCCAGATATACTCTTATAGAGTATTTTTCTTGCTATTGGTGCCAAGGAGGAAGAGGGCCGAAGTCTTGGTTCTTCAATCATCTAGGAGGGCGCAAGCCAATTAGGGATTTGTTTATTTGGAGGGTCATAACTTCACTGTTCAGCATGAGACTTCACCAGTGGTTTGGCCTTGGTCCAATATACACTTCCAACAATTTTCGAAGTGTTTGAAGGCCTCTAGCAGCAAGGCCGAATTATTGGGTGTATTCAGCTTTCCAGCAGGGCGCAACTTATCCAGTTTGGGGTTTGGCGCTTCAGAGGGAAGGGATCTCATCTTGTTATTCATCAATTGTAGTTAGTGGCCTTTGGAGGCTTGTATCTTCTCTTCTTGATATTGCTTGAGGGTTATCCTCATTTTCCTACTAGCTCTTAGCTATATTGTACCAGATCTGCAGATCCATTGTCTCAGGGTCTTCTTCTATTATGAATAATATCAAATCTGAGTTATTTTGGGGTTATCTCTTGTATTGTTGATCTCGCATCTTGTTGAGGTATGTTCCATTATTATATATTCTTTTATTATTGCTGCAAACTCACATAAAATCCATCATATTAAACCCCAACACAACTCATGAGACTTAAGACTGCAAAGTGTTTGACGAAATGCCACAACCAGAAAACATTTAAAAATCACATGAAAAACGCAATGTTCTTAGCATCTTGGCTTGGGAACATTACAGTGGTATTAGAGCATTGATCCTCCCAGCCAGAGGAGATTAGTGCATGCAGAAATACAGTAGAGATGGATACTAATGACTTTTCTAGAGAGATTGTACATTGTGAATGGGAATACTACGCCCTTAGTGAGGAATTTATGGCTCAAGTAACACTCCAACAGTTTATATCTATGAAAAATCCTAGGTGGAGCAAAGAGGTCACAGAGTTGGCCCACAGGGCAAAGGGGAACAGATCCAGAGCAACTAGATGGAGGGAAGCACAGATTAACCCTACACCCATTAGGAGCAGGCAATGTTGCTACAGTTGCAAAGTGCCTTGGCAACCAGATCATAGATGTAGGGGTAAAGGTAAGAGACACATTATTGAGGTGCACTATGATAGTGAGGATGACGAGATGCACGGGGATGCAACCATAGGTTCATATTTGGAGCAGTTCGATGACACTAGTGACTCTTGCACACTTGTGGAGGCTACTGACTCTTGCGCACTTAGGGAGGATAGTTACCCTTGCACATTGGAGGGACAGTTAGATGGATAGGATGATAGCACCTGTGTTTCAACAGTCATATCACATAGTGTTGATAACCTTACATGTGAGCAAAGTGGTGACACTAGTGGAGATTCACACGTGTTAGCACATAGACCTTATGAGCTTCCTATGATGACCATGACACATTTTTCATCTTTTCAGACACCCATGATAGCCACGACACATGAGGATATCAGTGGAATTTCATATATGATGGAGGAGCCTTGTGTGAGGGATGCACACCAGGGACATATGGATCCATAGACCTAGGAGGAGAGACATGACATGCAGACAGATGACCCTACACATACATATCAATATGAGGAGAGTGAGTCACTTCTTTTGGAGACTCCATTGTCTGATCAAGTTGGGGAGTCTAACAGTTTGATGGGACACTTACTTCCAGGACAAATTGGCAGTGATGTGGATGCACTCCTTATTGGTCAGGATGGCCATAGCACATGTCTGGACACATCTGTTTGGGATCCAGGCACAGATGACAGTAGCAGGGTGAATGCACAAGAGGATACAGCTGCTCATACAGGATATAGTATGATTTAGAGGGAGCTAGCAGTTGGTGATGATGTGCAGTCGCATACAGGAGGACCCAGTAGCACAGTAGACAGGGGGCAGTTCAGTGCCCTATCTTTTGCAGAGAGTGTTGTTGGGGGTTCCAGGGTTGACACTAGCAGTGAGGACATGATACTTCGTAGCCACTAGGTGCATTGATGACACACATGCATTGGTGGCATAATATTGTTGGAGGGCATTGATGGCACATGATAGTTCATATGGGGGATTTGCCATGGACAGAGACTATCTATTTTGGGTTGGCGAGATGCATCACAAAGCCATGAGGAGGAAAGAGTTGGAGGTGGGCAGACTCACTCATGAGTTGGAGAGCACATGAGGATTCTTGAAAGGCGCACAGGTATCCCTTCAAGAATCAGAGGCCCGATCAGAGGAGCTCCTTGAGGAGGTCAGACAGAGATCCACTACATCTATCTTAGCAGAGAGTCAGATATATCCTTCAGTCACATTGCTAGAGGATGTTGGTGATTTAGCAAAGGAGCACCAGTTGATGGAGGATCATGAGGAGTACCTAGGATCACTAATGAGTATGGAGAGATATGACCCGAAGGCACAGGAGGATGTCCACGTGTTACAGGAGCCACCCTCCACGAGGATCTTTGAGACAGTCGAGCACTCACATACGCATGGGGACTCCAGAGCCAGGGGCAGTTATGAGGACACTTCCATTTGTGTCCCAGGAGTGGTTGATCTTCATGTAGAGATCGACCCAGTAGTACACCCAAGACCCATGATGTTACAGGAGTATACAGGACATTACATGAGTATGCAGGAGCATACAATGGTGAGTGATATTACATAGAGACATGCAGAGGTGTACGGTGGGATTCAGAGGGACGTATTGGATTGCAGGGAGGAGACACACTTAGGAGAGCATGGAGATGCCTCTCCTTTGCAACAACACATAGTTCTGAGAGATCACCTTCACAATATCAGCAGTTGCATGAGAGATGGGAGATGGAGAGTGGTTGACCAGTAGTTGGAGGAGTTACCCTCGGTTGTACCTGATGATTGGGGTTCAGGGATGACTACAACTGAGTATTTACCATGGGTATCAGTGGACGAGCTTTTGGTTGAATCCCTGGGATTGACCAAAGCATATGATACTTTCGAGTCCTATAGTCAGCTACAGATGTTTCTGTTAGCCTTTCCCAACACTTTCATCATTGACAATAGCATGGAGGGAGATAGAAAGTGGCAAAGGACATGGAGAGTTGTTAGGCCGAGACCACTTTATAGGAGTACTTTTACAGCATACAGCAGGATAGGGGTGGATCATCATAGGCAGACAATTGAGACTTTGTGCGTGATGGTGAGCATCTTAGACCATGGGATAGCAGACATCTCAGAGGGTGACACAGATATAGATTCTCATGGGGATGAGCACGGAGGGCTTCCGACAGTGATCAATATGACACAAGAGCAGTTAGTGAAGATTGGAAGTGATAAAATTCCAAGTTTGCCATGGGATCCGGGAATCCATTTTGTTAGTTGGTTGTTTCACCTTATGATGACCCTAGTTGCACTAGAGAGCCACATACTTCACCTTGGGTTGGTTTTGAGTGGGATTGCAGGGGCTTGTCCTATGGAGCGAGGCAATTTCTCCCTTTTGATCCTCATGATCGAGCATGGAGATGGTTGGGAAGATACTACTTCCACAGAGGTTTTTTTATCGATACAGCTTCTGGACAACAGGTCCAGTTTCCACAGGTATTCCAGCTTGAGGATCCAGGAGTGGGGGATCTAGTATGTATATGGGGAGCAGACAGTCATGATCAGAGTAGTCCAGTGCCAGCATGGTGATCTTTGGCATAGGACCCGGGAATTGCAGGGCTGAGCATTTCATTGACAGATGGAGGCGAGTGGACCCTTGCAGGGGAAAGTTATTTTGACTTTCCATTGAGCTTCAGTGTTGAGGAGAGTACATCACTTGAGGGTGTTTCATGGAGGTCTTGCAGTACCTCACGATGGAAACAACATGTGCAGTTGGTGGAGACTGTGTTGTTCTTGGTATGGACTTGGAGGATGTACTCGTTCCGAGATGAGGCCATGTGTCATGTGCAGGAGACTCATGGTTTTGATATGTCTCAGGATTATGCTTCACAAGGTATTGCAGTTCACGTCCTGATATGGGACCTAGGGGATGGAGTGCGTGATAGTTCAGCTTTGGATGGAGCTTATTGTATGTCTCACAGGTGGACATGGGACCTCGGTATTATATATGGATTGATTCAGTTATTGCTTGAGGACAAGCAATATTCTAGCAGGGAGGACTGTAATGTCCCCACTTTGGGACATCATTGTATTACAGAGTGTTATGATGACCAGAGTGGCCAGATGGAGGTTGTAGTGAGTACAGGGGCTATCAAGGGGTATTTTGGTGTTTGTCTTGCATTTCTCATCTTATTTAATCATTATGATCCATTCTTCACAGCTTGGATTTGGTTTTGTTTCATTCCGACGATTTTCGTGATTTTGAGTTATTTTGGGCTATATGTTAATTAAATTCACTAAGTAGGTCATATGGGGAATAATACTTGGAGGAACCTCTTAGTGTAGTAGCTCATTGGAATCAGGAGGAATAGCACTATAGGATAGGATGATGAGAAGTGACTTTCAATGGCCAGGGAAGCCACAAGGAGAGATAAACTACTTTTTAGAGGTAAAATGGTTAATTAATTAATTAAAATGATTTAATTAATTAATTAATAATTAAATAAAGTAAAAGTCACTTGGAGAGACAAGGTAAGCAAGGAAGATAAAAGAGATATAGGGGCCTCTATTCTCTCATGATGTTGTTTATCATTTGATATCTGGCTTCTTGCTAGTGAGCCCATGCACTTGGGGGTTTTGAGGGTTTTGACTTAACAAACCCTAGAGATCATCTCGGTGGTGAAATATCCCACCCAACCTGGTCCAAGATTGGTCACGGAGGTGAAAGATTCCTCCCTTTCCATTCTACATCAGATCTACTCAACTCCAGAGGGATTCTACACTAGCCACAGGTACAGAAAGAGAGAGGACGTAGCATAGAGAGTTTCCAACAAGGGGGGCACACTTGTGGAGCTAGTGCAGTTTGATTTGGTCAAGGAGAAGGATTTTTGGAGGATTTGGCTATTGGATTATCTTGGTAGAGGCCATAGCATCCTTATTGGCTCATCCGGGAGGTGTTTTGGTGGAGCATTGATTTATTTTGATAGTGGGACAATTTCTCCTAGTGGAGGGATGCAATATTGGAGTGGATCTACTCATGGGAAGAGCCCAAGCTTCATTCTTCATCTAGGGATCTATTCTATCTTGTTTATAGACTCTAGATCTACTCTTCTAAAGTATTTTGCTTGCTATTGGTGCCAAGGAGGAAGAGGGCCAAATTCTTGGGTCTTCAATCATCTAGGAGGGCGCAAGCCAATTAGGGGTTTGTTTATTTGGAGGGTCATAACTTCACTGTTCAGCCTAAGACTTCACCAGTGGTTTGGCCTTAGCCCGATCTACACTTCTAGCCATTTTCAGAGTGTTTAGAGGCCTCTAGTAGCAAGGCTGAATTGTTGGGTGTATTCAGATTTCCAGCAGGACACAACTTATCCAGTTTGGGGTTTGGGGCTTCAAAGGGTAGGGATCTCATCTTGTTATTCATCTACTATAGTCAGTGGCATTTGGAGGCTTGTATCTTCTCTTCTTGATCTTTCTTGAGGGTTATCCTCATTTTTCTACTAGCTCTTAGCTATATTGTACCAGATCTGCAGGTCCATTGTATCAGGGTCTTCTTCTATTATGAATAATATCAGATCTTAGGTATTTTTGGGTTATCTCTTGTATTGTTGATTTGGCATCTTGTTGAGGTATGTTCCATTATTATATCTTCTTTGATTATTGCTGCAAACACACATAAAATCCATCATATTAAGCCCCGGCCCAACTCATGAGAGTTAAGACTGCAAAGTGTTTAACTAAATGCCACAACCAGAAAACATTTCAAAATCACATGAAAAACGCAATGTTCTTGGTATCTTGGCTTGGGAACATTACACAGATGATATTCAATTAAATATAAATGTTTCCTGTATGTTTAGAAAACTGAATATGATGGTCCCAGTGATAGAGATGTGTAAGATCCCTTCTGTAAAAGGGGAAGTTTTGAAAGCCTTACAGGTGCCAACCGAGAAGGAAGATCCTCCCATCATCTTGAACACTATGTATCTCGATCGGCCTAGGGGCAAGAATCCTCCTTTCTATCTTTCATTAGGCATGAATGGCCTCCACTTGAACAACTGCATGCTTGATTCAAGGGCCTCAACAAATGTCATGTCATTAAAGGTGATGGAAGAACTGGGTTTCAAGACAACCCAACCTTATGGAAATGTATGTGGTATTGATTCATGGAGGATCGAGGTCTTTGGGGTGTGTGAGGACATTGAGGTATTTCTCATTGATTTTCCACATATCAACATCCTCATGGACATATCAGTGATCGATGTTCTGGATGCTTGGTGGATGCTCTTGTCGAGGATCTGGTCTTGTATCCTTGGGGTTTTTCTTAGCATGAGCCTTACGCATGCCTATATCCCCATGGGCAATGGCACATATGAAATCTTACACAATAGGAAAAAGAATGATAGACATGTGAAGGATCTGAGGGGCCCTAATTATGTCAGTGAACACTACTATGATATGCCCCCACAGATTATTGAGTATGATCCATCTGAACTACCCTTCATACAGGAAGACTCCATAGAGATGTTTCTTCCATGGACATATAAAAAGAGACTCACAAAATACCATGGGAAGAAGCCAGGGTCTATCCAGATTTTGAAGAAAGAAGATGAGAAACATGAATAAATCATCGAAGATACAGTCTGCACATAACCTCCATACATTGAGAATACACCTTGCATCAATTTTAATGAAGGAAGTCTTGCGCTCATGTGGGACAAAAGAAAGGAAAATCCCAGATATGACCAGAAAGATAACAACTCATGGCTTGGCCCTTACATCATCAAGAAGAAGTTTGAGAAAGAAAAGTACTATCTGACAACATTGGCGGGAAGAAGATGCCATTACTAGTGGATGGATCTCTTCTCCAACCTTACATCTAGGTTACATGACTTCTTCAGGGTCCATACCCCAGGTAAGTGGTCTTCCTTGGGGATGGGTTTTCTACTAGGAACTCCCTTGAAGATCCACCGTACCATTCCCGACCGTACTTAACACTTTCCATCACTATTTCCCCCCATCTCCTTATCTCTTGGGATTTTAGTGTGTATTGACCCAAGAAGTGGTTGTCCCTCATTCTATGGGAAGAAGGGGATGAAGGCCCAGAGGGATTGATGTTGGGTAAAAGATAAAATCCTATGTATGAACCTTCTAGATGCTTCGCCCAGGGATCACCCAAGAAAGCAATGAAACACTTATCTTTGAGAAAAGGGGGACCCACAATAAAATATGATTAAGAATGCTTAAAAGGTTACTTGGAGGATAGGAGGTCTCATAACAAGCTAGCCTATCATGTCCATGGATATCTACGACCTCTTGTATGTCATGAGCCCTATGCCCATTGAGTCTTGACCCTAACCACTTCACCCACTTTACATGGCTTAGAGAGGGATCTCTTGGAAAATCTGCTTAACCTAGCACAAGATCTACCCAATAGGACACCTCGTCAATCCTCCCACATTCAAGCTTGACAAGTTGCATAATGTCTTTGAGCACTTAATTGTTTGACATAGTGATCTTTGATGCACATGCTTAGGTGGCTCATTTATTGATTGGATTCACTTATCATGATTTTATGACTTGAGATCCTTGGAGGGCGTGCTCATTTGTCTTTGCAGGACCTAGTTGGTGGACAGTTTTGGAAGAACAATCCTAGCTTTGGATTCCATGGGGCTTGAAGCCCACAAGTGGATGCCAAGGGCCCGCATAAAGGATGATAAAGATCAAACTTGGAAGGCCTAGAAGATGACTTGGATGACATAACCTATCCCCCACATGCCAAACGTTTTTCCTAGGAGAGGCAAAACATCACCTCTAGAGACATGACATCACCTAGGGGGGTTAGGGTTTGGTGGTGAGTTGACATGCATTGGCACAAGGGCTTTTTGAGGGGCTTGAGCCTTGATCATGAAGTTGTTGGGATGCTTGACATGTGGATTTGGGAAGTCTTTCTACACTCCTTCTCCTAGTGTCAAAACATCCCCTAAAGGGGTGACGTCCATATGATTAGGGTTTTTTCTTTGTGCAAAAGTGAAATTAAAATGAATTGTTTAATATTACTTTATAAAAGGGGCAAGATTAGGGTTGTTGACCCCTAGTCTTGTGGTTTACCCTTAATTATGTGGACAAACTATCTTAGTGACATTTTGTATAAATAAGAGATCATAAGATCTCATTTTAACATAATTCTCCCTCTTGTGAGAAGTACCTGGTCTGAAATTTTCGCTACACTTGGAGTATTTTGCCTCTTATGCTATGGAATGATGCTTTTATGGTTATGGTTAATGATGATGATGGTGCGCTATCTCTTGGAGGTCAATTTTTTATGTTGTGGAGATTTACTTTGGCATCTTAAGAGATTTTTCTTGAATGGTATG
>ML793923.1:74652-84920 GCA_009831015.1 Picea engelmannii
AGGTTAATCTCAAGCACGCAATAGTAATGGAAATTTCTCTGGCTCGGATTCATAGAATCAATAACAACAGTAACATTATTCTTGCATTGCTTGCAAAATTTACCATCATAATGGAGGCCTAAAAAAGAAGTCAAATTAATCGTAACACACAATATCTGTTAAACACCTTCATACTTGTGTTAAAGAAAGAAGGCAAATTGAATAGCAAGAACGCTAGGAGCAGCTTTGAATTTTGAATAACTTACATGACTGGAAGGTCTTTAAAAGCAAACATGTGGTAATGATAATGCACGATGACTGTCGGTTCAACCCCACACCTTCTTTCTTTGCATCCAAAGGTTTCTCTGCCAGTTTCGTCTCTCAGTTATCAAACACTCACAGGCATCACAAAATACAAAATTACAGAACATACTCAAACAAACATAACATCCACAAACGCACAATATACACACACATAGACGCACGATACACACAGAGCGCTCCACCGGACAAACATACACAGAGCCTGCCTAAGACAGAACATGCGAGCAGAACTTACAGAAATGAGTGATTGAGAAGAACGCATTTACTTTATGCACAAACTGCTAGGTCAATTGATCAAACAACTTCATACACCCGCTTGCTCAAGATTACGGGATTGATCGGTTGGATCTTGGCCGTTCAACCAAGTTTGTTAGAATCTGACGGCATAAAAGTGCTTATGAAAAAAATGCTTTTTGATTTTGTGAAATTAACAGCGAGAAAATTCAAAATTCTGTTGAAATGCTTTTTGTTTTTTTAGAATGATGCTTTTTGCTTTTGTGAGACTGATGGCACAAAAACATAGACGTTGCAGGTTGCGGTAGAACATAGTTCAGCTATGAGAGATCTCTGAGGAGGGGTCATTTTTATTATTTTACTAAATTTAGTGTTGTGTTTTTCAACTTTCAATGAATCTTGACCAGAACATCACTACAGTAATTTATGTTTTAAAATTAATGAATTTTGACCAGAAGATCACTACAGTGATTTATGTTTTAAAATTAATATGAAAAGTGAAAATTATAATATTTTGAGATATTTTATTATTATTATTTTTTTTTTAAATTGTAAGCTATTACCAACTTATTGTGAACATTAGGAGGACGTTCTTACCTTACATACATTATTATAATTAATCTTCATAATATATTTTGAACTTTAATCTATTAACATTAGATTGAGTTATATTTAAAAAGTTAAGTGATTATATGTGTTGTGATGATATTATATTTAAAAAAATATAATTTACATATTAAAAGAGTTAAATGATTATGTTTGTGTTAAGATTTTATGTAATTTCAGAAGTTATTCTTAAGCGTAATTGTATTGGCTATTCCGAAGTGTAATTGTGAAAGGGTTTATTGATAAGTCATGTCTTTTAGGTCTTTTAGAGTATAAATAGAGGTTATATCTAGTCATTTTGATCACTCATTGAACATAAGTACAAGAGAGTAGTAAGCACTTATCTATGAGGATATTCTTGGTTCGTGTCTTGATTTCATGAAAGAGCATTGTATGACATTGTACATGTTGGAGGAATCTATACCAAGGAAAGCTTGCAGGGTTTTCTCCCCCTTGAGGGTTTCCCTAAGGATATATCTTGTTGTTGAAGAAACTCCTTAGGTATAATTTATTTTCTCTTATGGGATGTGTGGAAGGCGTGGAAGATGAGGTTTATTTGGATTCTAAGACATGCTCTTGTTCTTAGTGCCTTTATTATCCAATTGCTCTCTTTTACTGATTATTCGCACATCAACGTATATTTAGGCAACAACTACAAAACGAAAGAGGTGGTGGTCGTTTTGGTTAAAAATTAGTTGGTGATTGATAGCGAAAGACTTATGATGTGTGTGTTCATGGCTTATTTGCTTCCAGGAATGGCCCGTTTAGGCTCTACTATGGTGGGGAGTGATCTTACAGCATTGGCATTGAGTATAATACTCAATATTGTCTTTGAGCTTCATTATGTTTGGAAAGTGAAGAAGCCAAATGAATTATCGAGTGCTCCTCCTCTTGAATTTAATTTGGATACCAAATGGTCTGACATAGAATGGTCCATGGTTGATGTAGAATGGATCTAGGAACCAAAATGGGTTTAGGAAGGTCTAAAAATCAAAGTGTTCGGAATGGCTTCAAAATGGATGTTTGTGTAGGCCTCGTTGATATGAACCCAACACAACTTGAATGGACTCAAACGAACGTTGTATGTGAAAGATATCGCGATCTGTTCGTTTTTCCAAATAGGCAAAATTTTGTTGATTGTACAGTCTGCACAATCTGTACAGTGCTGATGTGGCAGATGACTGTACAAGTCGTACAACTGTACAGTGACATGGTAGGTACAGTGGCATGATGACTGGACAGACATTTGGATGAATTGTTGGTTGACATGTGTCCTTTCTCTGGGTGAATATGATGGTGCCACGTGGCCCAGTCTTGGGTTGCCACGTGGCACCCCTCCATTGGTCGGTGGATGGAAAAATTATTGGGACTCCACGAGAGTCAAACCTGTGACCTCCGGTATGGACGAATGATATGGAAAGGTTGGGCTACCAGCCCGCCCACAGGGTATTTCTTACAACCATATGGTTTTGTATATATATAAGTTGAATCAAATGCATTTTGGGCGGAAGAAAGGGTTGGGGCCTAGCCCCAACCCCCGGTGCATACAAACATATCATATAAACCTTCTTTGGTGCGCGGCCACTCCAACCAGCCCCGATGCAAACTCACATACATATGACCACTACCATATGCCCACGTGGATGTTACTTATGGCGCGGATAATTGTTGGTGTAGCCCTGGCGCACAACCATGTGACTGATTCCAATCGACCGAACCTTCCACCCTTTTGGCGCATAAACGTTGGCTCTTTTCGAATTGTGGGGCTAGCCCGTCGACCAAGGCACTTGACCATGGGCAGAGCTAACTGTTGAAGGTGCGTGGAGGTATAAGGCCACGACACATGGCCACAACACATGACCAGGGGTCGACCGTTAAGGGTCTAGTGCACCAAGCACTCAGTGCTTGGCCATATGGGGGGGTGCATGCAACCAAGAGCCCTCGAATAGGGGGATGCACCTGTATTTTGGCCCAAAGTGGGTTTTTTAACTATATTATATGAATTTTAATTGATTTTCAACCAATTTTGGGAGATTTAGTCCACTTTTGGAGGATCTTGGGCCCTTTTTGAGGCCAGATCTTAGGGGGAAGTTGGGAGTTTGTTACCCACTTCAAGACTATATAAACTAGAGGTTCTTGGCAGCCTTGGAGGGAGGTTCAGAATGGGAAAACGCTGAAGAATTCAAAAGCCAAAGCCATTTTTATGTAGGGAAGCCATTAGGGAGAGCACCTTTGGGGGCCATTTCTGGGAGCTTCGTTCATCTGTTTTTAGTGTCGTCAGTTGTGATGAGTTCTTGAGATCTAGAAGAAGCCAAAGCCATTTTTATGTAGGGAAGCCATTAGGGAGAGCACCTTTGGGGGCCATTTCTGGGATCTTCGTTCATCTGTTTTCAGTGTCGTCAGTTGTGATGAGTTCTTGAGATCTAGAAGAACACAGAAAGACCAGTTTGTAATACATTTGGCATTTTTATGATGTACTTTTGAAGCTTTTAACAGAAATAAGAAAGCTTCACCCACTGAGACAAAGGCTAGGAGATGTAGGCGATATTGCCAAACTTCGTTATCAACTTTTGTTGTTATGGTTTGATGATTCTTGTGCTTTATTTCCAGATCTATATATTTTATATGGCTGCCATGTTTATTCATTAATTCTTCCTCTTTTATTAATTTCCTAAATGGTTAATGAACTCGTGTTTTTATAACTCAACCATAGTCTTTAAAAGATCATTTCAGGTCAATGGTGTCCAACAGATCTACATAGAGAAATGTGATGAGAGCGACCCAGAGTTGTGCATTGTGGAAATCCTTGAAGCTCGGGGCCCTAATGGTTCATGTGATCCTATGCATGTCTACTACTTTCTTTAAAATATCATAGGTCTAGTTTCTTGTTGTGGAGTTGTCGAAGTTGGTGGAGATATCATGATACCAAAAGACAACCTCTACAAAAATTTGTGAGACATTTCCATTGAGTTGCCAAAATGGTGGAGCCACCAAGTAGAAGGATCCACTGAAGTGTTGTATTTTAAGCAGTTTATTTGATATATGGTTTCAACAGTAGAATTGGGTCACAGTGGTAGAATTGGATCTCAGTGCGCACAATCTTTTTATTAACCACGTCCCATTTTTCCAAGGCGAGGATAATCTAGATAAGGAATCTATGTGGTGAGTTGGTAAAATATTCAAAATTAAACATTGAATGATGATGTAAAAACTCATGGGATCAAATCGATTAGGTGATCACGGGCGGGACAAAATGGGATTTGCAAATTTTCAATCTATTTAATTTTGGATGTGATTGTGTGCACCATGTGGTGATGGTAGCGATGAAAATGAACAATGGCATCATTTCAAAATCTCCAAGTAATGGAATTACCATGAGGAAGAGAAAGAAGATGGAATTGTTTCAAATCCTCCAACGCAGATTATGACATTGTATATTGATAAAATGTTAGTGGGTTTATGAGCATGAGAATGTTGTGGGAGGAATTTGTATAATGTGAAATGAGAATGCCTTTGACAACAATATGGTGTGAATTAATATGCTAGAGAGGCTTATGAGAGAGGCCTATACAAGAATATATTGTTGTGACTATTTTATGATACCAACAATGATCCAATACGTGTAAGCTAAGCCTATAGGGGCCATCCCACCTTCTTGTATGTTGTGGGAAGCATTAGTGTTGCATCATTCTAGTATCAGTTTGGTATGATAGCCTAAAATGTTTGGAAGTCCAGAGATAAAGAGGAGTTGTGAAACTACCAAATTAATGCTTTGGGAGTCTAACCGTGTTCATGGTTGGCGCTTGCATATGCTTGGAGCCAAGTCTTTGGCATAGTAAACGTTAGTTATGATACAAGTTGTTCCGTGTTGTTAAGTATGTCACAATCACTTGAACCACTAGTGCATGTTTATGTTAAATGATATTCACGAGAAATGCATATGGCAAAGTGTAAGATTGGAACAAATACCTTGGGCAAAAGACAAGATAAGAACTATGGTTTCCATGTTTTGGATTACCTACAATTTTTCATTGGAAGCAATGGCTAGGAAAGAGGTGATTGATTGAATTCAAATCCATTGTATACCCAATTGGGAATTCAAATAGAATCCTCTCAGATGGAAATAACCTTGATTCTGGTGTTTGATTTTGTGAAGGCACATTTGGAAATATACAAGGGGAAACAATGGAAAATAGGAAATGTTATTGCTACATAGAGAGGTGTCTGTCAAATTTGTTGTTGCAATTATAGAAGACGTGAGGAACCAATGATTCACATGGTATTCTATTATGAATACTCTTTTCATTAATATGTTGATTGGGATACAATTGTACATGCTTTCTATTCATGATAGAATCATGGTTCATAGAGGAGGAAACCAGTTGAGAGGGACGGGGTATGGATTTTGCGTCAGTCATAGAGGGAGCAATTGGTGAGCCAGACTGGACAATAGGGTTTGTTTTCAATGACATAGGGGGTTGGCCTCTGAGTTTGACAAGAAGGATCTTAGTCTCATACATTACTATTTGGGATTAGAAGTATGGCATATGAGATCTTCCTTGGTTAGGGAAAATATGATGTTGAGATCTTGAAGAGGTTCGGGGTGTTGGATCGTAAACCAATGGCTACACTGTTGGCACAAAATACGAAGTTGTTGGATGACATGACTTCAGAGGTTGTGGATGCTACATTGTACAAGAAGATGATTGGATCATTGATGTATTTGATGAATACATGATCAGATATATGTTTTGCTGTGAACACCATGAGTCAGTACATGGTTGACCCCAGACGTGTTCACCTGATTGCAGTAAAACATGTGATGAGGTACCTTAAAGGTACAATGGATTATGGGCTCAAGTATGTTGCAGACATTGAGATTAGTATACTTGGGTATTCAGATTCAGATTGGATTGGTAGTGTTGTAAACCAGAAAAGTACATTAGGTTGTTGTTTCACTTTGGGATTTGGTATGATTTCATGGATCAGTAAGAAGCAGTCATGTGTAGCACTCAGTACAGGTGAGGTAGAGTATGTGGTAGTATGTACAGTAAGTCGTGAAGCAGTTTGGCTTTGGAAATTGTTGACTAGATTATTTTATATTGCGATGGAGGCGACTTGTATCTTGTGCGACAACCAAAGTTGTATAAAGTTGTCAGAGAACCTGGTGTTTCATGATAGGTTGAAACATATCAAAATCATGTATCACTATATCGAGGATATGGTGCATAAGGGAGCAATGAGGCTCCAATATGTGGCTATTGATGAGCAGGTTGCGGATGTGCTAACCAAGCCGATGTCAAGGAAAAAGTTCGAGTAATTCAAGGACGAGCTCGACATAGTCCCTCTTTAGAGGGAGTGATGGCTTCAGATGTTATCACAGGGTAGTGGATGTCACGATGACATGTTGTAACTATTGTAGAGCTACCCACTAGCCATGGATTCATGTTGAAGAGATAAGGTATAGATGTTCTCGCATGGTATTGGATGTCAGGCATAAGATATCCAAGTTTTCTATGAGAAACTGGATAGTCTCATGATAAAATGTTGTAGCTATTTGAGAGCTACCCATCGACCCTGGATGCATGTTGTGAAGTCACTATGGATTTCCTGTGATGTATAGATTCGTGTGTCCGACAATCAATGGTCATGAGCTCGTGTGGATGGAAACCGTGTTAGAGTCTGTGTCGGATAGAATACCCTCCTCATTAAGAGGGAATGTTGATATTTTATGTAGTTTCAGAAGTTATTCCAAAGTGTAATTGTATTGGTTATTCCTAAGTGTAATTGTGAAAGGGTTTATTGATAATTCATGTATTTTAGGTCTTTTAGAGTATAAATAGAGGTTATATCGAGTCATTTTGATCACTCATTAAACATAAGTACAAGAGAGTAGTATGCACTTATCTAAGAGGTTATTCTTGGTTCGTGTCTGGGTCTCTTTGGTCTTGATTTCATGAAAGAGCATTGTATGACATTGTACATGTTGGATGAATATCTATGCTAAGAAAAGTTTGCAGGGTTTTCTCCCCCTGGAGGGTTTCCCTGAGGATATATCTTGTTGTTCTGTGGATATATATCTTTCAGTGGTGATCCTTTTGCATATTAAATAATATATATATATATATATATATATATATATATATATATACAATGTCATCTCTCTTTAAAAGTCAACAGTTTGTTGTCATGATATTGCACTTTAAAAAATATAATTTGATTATATTTAAATAATTAAATTTATTGTAAATGATTCATGAATTAAATGATTACAATTATTGATGAATTAAATGGTAATCATTAATATGGTCATTTTTAAAAATATATATCTTTAGAAAATTTAATAGTAAAGACCTTCAATCAAAGGATGTGACTTAAAATTAATTATAATTCTTAGTCATTCAAATTAGTTTAAGGGTGAGTGCACGAAGTTCGTAGCCAAAAAAGTGGTAAGCGGGTCAGCAAGAAGGCACGTGCATTCTTAGGAACCTCCACGAGGCTTTCCATGCAGGTTTAGTGGTAGGAACACCTATGCATTCCTAAGAATGCAGGTGTTCCTACTGTTAAACATTTTTAAAGGGTCGCGAGTGTGATTTGTGCTCATTGTGCACAAATCGCTCATGTTTTGACTCTCATTGAGAAAATAAAGAGGAGCTAGAGAGGAGAAACAGAGGGAGGATCTTTCCACTATGTCCAACTATGTTTAATTTATCTTATTTTTAACCCAATTTAGTCTTTTTCTCCGAAGAATCTAAATTAAAAAAATTTGTAATTTTGTATTTTAATTAAAAAACCAACCTAATTTACATGCCATGGATTTTAAATTGCATCATATATAATAAAATGGAATCCCGAGACAATTTAAACTGCTCATAAGAAAACCAAGAAGATCAAAACCCCAACCCACCACAACCACCCAATGTAAACACTCAAATTGATGAGGGGTTGATTATATTAAGAACCCTTGATGAACAATTAAGGGGCACTAGAGAGCCTAGCATAGTCTCCTTGTCCACCTCTTTGGACATCATTGTGAAGTCCATTGCAAGTTCCCAAGGAAAATTGACCTATATTTCCGATTATAGGGAAAGAATGTATGAGTACTATAGCATTGATTTGGACAGAAACCAAGTCAAAGAACTGGGCATTTCAAAACAACATATATTGTATATTTTTAGGGATCCTATAAATAGACAAGAATTACCATTGACCAAGAAACACATCTCCATTGGTTGGTGCATCCATCCCCACATTAGTCAAAACTAGATGGATAGGTGGTATATGGTTTTTGATATACCCCCGTGCAATAACAGGGAGATGCCCTTATATTTTATGAGAAAATTATGGTATGAGTTTATTTTGGGTAAGTATGTCAATTACTTTAACATTGGTGACTTCCAAGGGGTGGGTTGAGGGTCTGCACAGGACTGAGAGCATGCCAGGCGCGACCCTGTGTTAGATCCTCGTACCCCCAGGTGAATTCTTGATCCCCCTACCCAACATTCTCATGTTTTAGAGAGCTTGAATAGGTACTTCTATCCATTTCATCATTGACTCGTATCCCAGTGCAACACGGTAGCTTTGTTGCACTATCTCGGTAGGAGATGCTTGTCAGTGACATTGATAGAGGGGTTGCAGCTTCAACATGCACATGAGAGTACAATGAGGAGAGGACATCGACATAGGAGCCATCCATGTGAACCTCAAAGATGCTCAAGTTGTGGGAATACATGCTATGGGCCTATAGAGCCCATTGGACAACATAACTTCATGGAGGAGGTTAGTATCTTAACCCTCTCTATGTTCTTCATCATTATATATTTATTTTGTAATTTTTTCATTTATATCAATATTTTAATGTATGTTGTTTTATAGTTGTTATGTTTGAGTAGTAGACCCTCTACGTCGATGGATGCATCAATGCCTAACCCCACCACTGATGCAACAGTAGAGGCATCATGTTCATTGGGTACACCCCACACACAGGTATGTATCACATTTGATAAATTCACCATAGTCATTTATTTATGTTATGGCATCCTCAAATTTTTAATATTCTCATGTTTCTACAATATTTGGGACTAGGCAATGTCGGGGAATGCCCATCTAGGATGGACAAGTCATATGCATCACAAGTATCATGTGTAGAGTTAAATATCGTATAATTCTCAAATTATTTGTGTTTATGTTTTTAATTTTACTATTTGGTACTAATAGTTCAATTTTATTAATATGTATGCATGTTGCGGATATATTTTCTAGTTATAGTACTATTGCACTCCCTCGACACCTAGGCATTGCTTCTAGGTTACCTTTCTCCAGGCCTAGGGAGTTGCAATCACTTGTACAACCTCTGAGGATTCATCACAACCCACCCTCAACATCAGTCTTATTGCACACATCCTTAGTGGACTCACACGCTGGGCACCTATCCGCACCACTTGTATGCCACCCACCCCCACCACCATTTCCATAGGCCCCATTGACCGAGGCTGCCACAGTAGAGGTTGTCTTGGAGTAGGTTGTACAACCTAGTGCTCCATTTTCCAGTGAACCTCCATCAAGGACTGAGATATTCATGGTGAGATAATGCATTGATGATAATTTTTTATGTTTCATGAATTTGATTTAACACATATTTGTTTAATTTTCTTGACTTGATTCTTGTAACTGATGCAAGGTGGAATCACGGAGAGATTGGGGTCGTGGAGGAGGGTAACACCCTCACAATTGACAGTAGAATATGCAGTGAGTTGTCTTAGGTTAAATTACAAAGTATCATTTTGTATGTCTATTAATTCATTGAGGAAAAAAATTATAACACTGTTTATTCTTTGTGCAGTCTCTAGAGCGTTGAAGCACGCCCATGCCTAGAACCTCTTGAGGTGCTTCCTCGAGAAGAGAAGAAAGATAGATTTCAAGGAGGCTCCTGAGGGTGGCAAGGGTGGAAGTGGTCAATGATTGACCAACTACTAGAATTTTGTATCTAGGCCACCATATGGATGTTTTTTTATGTTCGGGAACTTATTGTCGTTTTCTATATTGGGCACAAGTTGCCATTTTGTAAAAAATGTACAATTTCGACGATGTTGAATATATATATATATATATATATATATATATAT
>ML793923.1:85081-99217 GCA_009831015.1 Picea engelmannii
TCATGGCATTTTTTTATGAATCTCATTGTTTATGCATTTTATGTTGATGAATATATGATATTTCACTTTAAAAAATATAAATTTATTATATTTAAATAATTAAATTTATTGTAAATGATTGATGAAATAAATGATTACAATTATTGATGAATTAAATGGTAATAATTAATATTTTCATTTTTAAAAATAGGTATCTTTAGAAAATTTAAGAATAAAGACCTTCCATCAAAGGATGTGACTTCAAATTAATTATAATTCTTAGTCATTCAAATTAATTTAATCATCATTATTATTGTCACAACCCTACATGACGATTGGTCAGATCATGTTTAACACAATCCTACTCTAGTGCAACTCTTGCTTACTTAGACAATTGTTAACACAATTTAACACTTAGTCTTATTTAAGCATGCATCCATGAACATGAGAATCCAAGAGAACGACTGCAGAACAAAACAAATACAAACACATAAATAGTGTGGATGACACAAACCATGCCTAACACCTGACTAAGTCTTTGTTATTACAAAACAATTACATTATGAGCACTACCGGCTCGGTTTACAAATTCGACAAAGTCACACGACTCATCTCACCTCACCAAGACACTCAAGAATATATTCATCACACCAAGACTCTCTGTTGTAAATGTATATGCAACCACCTACGGTGCACATCAAACATGCCCATAACCGCATACTTGTTGTCCCTTCGTTTCTACAGAATTTCACCAAACTAACATAGATTTTAATTTTGCCTCACACATGCCTCCACTGACCTGTGTTTTCAGACTTCCCAAAATCCTCCCAAAACGTCCAACTCTTCGCTACTTGTCTTCCATCTTGGAAACCTTTCCTCAATTTGTTGCCTCAAACTTGCTCTCCAAATATCTTGCCAAAATGCTCTATGTTATCCTTTGGTTGTGCGCCCTTGCTTTTATATGGACTCCAAGAGTCACTCATGTGAAACGTTCCATATCTTTGGTTTGTTGTGCCCCTTTGTGAATCCACACTCAACTGACTGCACACCCTTTTTTGGACCCAATGCACCCATCTAAACTTGTGCACCCATTAATCATTCGTCTCTTGGATCGATGCACCCCATCCTTGGGCATGCACCCCTTTCCTTGTGCACTCTTCTTGTGTTGATCGTCGTGACTCCTCATGGATGTCTCGATGTGGTCGTCCAACCTCTTTGGTGCACCCATGTTGTCGAAGGAAGTCGAGTCCACTCCTTTGGCATGCTCCCAATTTGCCCCGCCCTTTCCCAAATGCAACCCACGTCTTCGTCAATCGTTCTAATGCAAGTAAGGCGTGTACCCGCTTGGTGTTGCATGTCACCATCGTGTACCCAAGGTTCCCCTGCTCACACCCAAACATCTTCATTCTTCCAACTGATCACTTCCTTCTTGTGCTCTTCGTCTGTTTCATCGTCGAATCTACCCAAGGAGTGCACGCGCTCGGTGGGTGTCATAGGAGACCTTACATCCTCCCCCAATCCAAGTTATTTTCATCCCCAACAAAATCCATCAATATATATGGTGTCTCTGCCCCATATCTGGATCTCATCACGACTCAAGGACTATTGTCTCCTCAATTTTTTTCATCAAGGAAACTCTCGTTGGGAAGTTCTTCAAAGTGTGCCCAAGTGTTGGATTCTCTTGACCCATGATGGTTTCGATACTTCGACTCTGTTGTTTGTGTTTCATGTACATCAGATCCTCTCAAGTTTCGAAATGGTTGGCTGATCAGTCCAACTATTGCGTTCGTCACTAGAGAATGCATGTCTCCACATCCAACAAACCCTTTTCTGTCTGCCTCATCATCATCTCATCCAACTCCTCTTGGTGTTGTTGAGTCTCCCAATGCAGTCGCAATCTATTATTCTCATTTAGTTGAACCCCTTTGATTTTGGACAAGGTCCTGCCCCTTGCCTCAGTTTGGTAAGTCGCCTCTTCACCTAGAGCATACCTGTAGTCCATTCTAGGCCATCGGCAAGTCTGGATGAAGTACTTTTGGTGGTGCCAAACAACCAAGTGAGAAAAATCATTGTGTCGCACGACCTCAAAAAGTGCATAATCACAAGGCATATATATATATATATAATTTTTTTATTAATAAAAAAGAGTGTATTCGAAACTCAAAATGGATGATTATAAAGGAGGCTTCCCACCAATTAAAGGAGGTTCAAAAGGCCCATTGAGATATTCTGATTTAACCAATAGCCATTGGATTAAAAAAAATACATATCCAAAGGAAAATTTTGAAACATTGTCCCTAGATAATCAAATATATATGTCATAAGCTATACTAAATAAAACATATCTTGAACTAGTTCAAATTCGGGATGGGTGGGGGGGGGGGTGGGCCTATAGGCGTTTAGAGGCTTCTGTGGGGTTTCACCATGGAGTTAAGAAGTCCATCATACTGTTGTTGATCTTCATGTAGACTAGAGGGGATAATTGAAGTTGGAGCCTCTTAGATCCAGGTGCCAATGAAGTAGATAGAGAAGAAGCTCCAAGCTTGTCAACAGGTGGATGGACATTGTCTTGATAAGTGTCCCTGATGATGGCTTCCAATGTGTCTAGTCTTTGTTTTTTCTACCTTAAAATTTCCATTGTGATTATGTGCTCGAACTAATTGCTTGTTTCCTTCCTTCCAAATACTTTCTTGTGCTGACAAAAAGAGGATGACAGAGTCGTGAGGGTAGAGAAAGGAGATGTGAGAGCATACCAAAGTAACAAGCTTAACAAATCTACAGCTCTAGGTGAGATGAACATGTCTGGCTTAAGAACTACATGTAGGTCCCTTGAAAGGAATAAAATATCAAAGGACAATTTCACTAAATAATAAAGAAAGTAGGGTTGAATTGAGAAAGTAAGAATGGGCTTCAAAGGAGAGATGGATTCTAAGATTGCATATCGAAAGACATCAGACCCTCGTTTAGGATAGCTGAATGGAAAAATGGAGATGAAATTTCCTGAAACAAGAGGGGATAAAGAATTATCCCACCGCGCAACCACGGAAACTCCCTGAAGCTTTCATGGGACGTCATGTGGATGAGTTGGGGTGTGTAACGAGTAACTGCATGCCTTTTCCTCATCATCCTTTCAACATGGGTGGAGAACTCATTGAAAAGATCCATGTATTTTAATGATTCTAAGAGGGACGATATGAAGTGGATATCATGATGGTGCTTGTTCATCATATCCCCAAGTGATGATATATATATCCCCCCTTTGCACCTTGAGGATTGAAATGCAGAGGAGAGACGAAACAAGGAAACAAGGAAAAAAGCATAACTTCCAAGAAGTCATGATCCTCATCTATATGCTTGATTCATTAAACGTGATACTTTATATAAAAAAATGACTAGTGTACCTCATTTGTGTTGGACCACCATCATCTAATGAACCCTATTGATCAAGTGAAAGAGATGAGTTGAGAAATGATGAAATGGGATGCATCTTCCCCCAATGGAGTCACTAAGTAATTTATCTAAGAAAAGTTTTGATGTAAACTCACTAAAAGAGTGATAAAGCATAGAATTCTAATTTTGAGAAGAATGACTCAATTTTTCCTGGCAATGATGCCAAAATGTTATTGCAAAATATAGCACTTGTGCAAAGCCTTCACAAGGTGGTTGATTAGTGTAACATATGGAAGTATTTTCCACTGTCACCTAAGAAATTACTTCCCTCATTTTAGTGAAGGATAAATATCCAACAAAAGGGATATTCCCTAGTAACCTAAAAGGATTCTATAGCAAGTCTACGACCCCTTATCTTGTTTACTTTCACTAGCTAGGTCAAGGTTCAAGGCAAGGTCAAGGTAAAATATGATATACTTCAACATAGAACAAGTTTATAACAACAACAAGTAAACAATTCTAAAATTAACAAGGATGCAATGAAAGATATGCCAAATGCTAAATGAAAGACCAACAAACCATAAACTAATGCTTGTTGAAATAAAATAACATGAAACTACCTTAAATAGATCCAATTTATTAAGCCCTAATGGTTGATAATGCAATTAATGTAGCAACAAATGACGCTAGAGATTATTTCAAACAATGAATGTAAGGACTTAGGTTAGAGATGATGCAAATGAAAAATTCTGAGAGCTAAAACAAGGCACTGGGAGAGGGAGAGAGATAAAACTATGGTTTTAGGTCACTTGCAACAAGAGAAAGACTAGTGCCTTCTTAAATCATTGGGCTTATAGAGTCAATACAACAACTTCCAAGATATTAAAAGGTAAAGAAAACTCAAGGTTTAAATTCCAAGGGGATGTACAATCACAATCCCTAGGTTTATCCTTTAGGAAGACAAAATTAGGGGGATGTACAATCACAATCCTTAATGTCGTCCTATGTCTTCTATGAGTTTTAACAAGATATCAAGGTGGAAAATAGGTAAACCCTAGATTAGTACAATCACAATCTGTAGAATTTAACCAATAAAGAAAACTTCAGGGTGATTTGCAATCACAATCCCTAAATTTGTCCTTATATGCTTCAACAAGCTTAATATGAATGACAATTAGGGAAGGGGATGCACAATTACTATCCTTCTTATGGTTTCAAACAAAATCGACCAAGAGAAACAAGATAACATGCAACTTATCAACAATTTGATAGAGAATCTACTTAAAATGCCCCGAATAAGCATAAATACTTGGAAAGAACACTTACTATACCAAGTCGTTATGCATGAAGAAACCCTAAATCATGAATCATCCACCAAAAACAAGACAAGAATCCACAAGCTCATCCACAAGGAAAGCATCCACAAGAAACCCTAAATTTATTATGTTTAAATAATTAAATTTATTGTGAATGATTGATGAATTAAATGATTACAATTATTGATGAATTAAATAGTAATCATTTATATTGTCATTTTTAAAAATATGTTTCTTTGGAAAATTTAAGAGTAAAGACCTTCCATCAAAGGATGTGACTTAAAATTAATTATAATTCTTAGTCATTCAAATTAGTTTAATCATCATTATTATTGTCACAACCCTACAGGGTGCTCGGCCATATCATGGGATCGTCCACCTCATGAGGGCATGTGACACTACGACAGTTATGACTTGGTTGTTTGGCACACCAAGAATACTTCATCTGGATTGTGCCTCTTCACCTAGAGCATACCCATACTCTTTTCTAGGCTATCAACGAGTCAGATTCCTACTCTAGTGAAACTCTTTCTTACTTAGACAATTTTTAACACAGTTTAACACTTAGTCTTATTTAAGCACACATCCATGAACATGAGAATCCAAGAGAAAAATTGTGGAACAAAATGAAGACAAACACATAAATAGTGCAGGCAATACAAACCATGCCTAACACCCGACTAAATATTTTTTATTGCAAAATAGTTACAATATGAGCACTAACGGCTCAGTTTACAAATTCGACAAAGTCACACGACTCGCCTCACCTCACCAAGACACTCAAGAATATATTCGTCACACCAAGACT
Source organism: Picea engelmannii (assembly GCA_009831015.1). Lineage (NCBI taxonomy): Eukaryota > Viridiplantae > Streptophyta > Pinopsida > Pinales > Pinaceae > Picea > Picea engelmannii. Next base: position 90,575 of record ML793923.1, read on the forward strand.
CTCTGTCCTAACCATCTCCAAAACCACCCGCAGTGCACCTCAGACGTGCCCACAACCGCAGACGTGTTGCCCTTCGTTTCCACAGAATTTCACCAAGCTAACAAAGATTTCAGTTCTTCTTCACACATGCCTCCATAAACCTGTGTTTTCATACTTCCCCAAAACCTCCCAAAACGTCCAACTCTTGCCAGCTACTTGTCTTCCATCTTGGCTACTCTGCCTCAGTTCGTTGCCTCGAACTTGCTCTTCAAATCTCTTGCCAAAATTATTTATGTCCTCCTTTGGTTGTGCACCCTTGATTTTATATGGACTCCAAGAGTCACTTGTGCAAAACATTGTGTCTCTTTGGTTCATTACACCCCTTTGCGAATCCACACTCAACCGACTGTCGCACCCTTTTGTGGACTCAATGTGCCCATCAATTGTTTATCTCTTGGACTAATGCACCCCGTCCTTGGGCACGCACCCCTTGCCTTGTGCACTCTTCTTGTGTTGATCATCGTGATTCATCATGGATGTGTCGATGAGGTCGTCCAACCTCTTTGATGTGCCCATGTTGTCAAGGGAATATGAGTCTGTCAGACAGTTGGATTAGGTTGATGGACAGTTGGTATGGATTATTGGTTGTCATTGATGTCAACCATTGGAGAGTGATATTGTAGATTGATTTCAACCCTTAGTTATTGATGTCAACCCTTGGAGAAAGTCCGATAGCGAATTTCGGTAGCACAAAGGTTTGGGTAATGGACCCAAGGTTGTTTCATGTATAATGGTATGAGTTTTAATATATTTTAAGGTAAAACTATTCTAGATGGATAGTACATTTCATTCCATTTCTGGTGGTATGTGGAACATCACATAACTCCTCACGGTTAGAGAGTTATGTCCATGAGAAGTTGGAGAACTCAGGTTTAGGTAATGGACCCAAGTTTGTTTGATGGATAATGGTATGAAATTTGATATATTTTTAGGAAAGAATATTCTATATGGATATTATATGTCATTTCATTTCCAGTGGTATGTGGAACGTCACATAACTCCTCGCAGTTAGAGAGTTATGGCCATGTGAAGTTGGAGAACCCTCATGAGTCATCTAGAAGCCCCAAAAGGTCAAAGTAGTCAAAGTGGTTTAAGATATTTTAGAAGGTAAATAATAAAGTGAAGTGATGAGTGTACTATATGTCAAATTTAATACAAAATAATTTATTTAAATAATAAATTTAATGGAGAGGCAAGCTACATAAAAATTTAATGGTAACCCCTTAGCAAGCTACATAAAAGCATAAATAAGAGGCAAGGCTCTCTCATTTTAATCACACTTGAGAATATTGAATATCTACAGGTGACTAAGGTAACCAAAGGATATCTAATCCAAATTTTAGAGGGAAGGTGAAGCAAAGAAGGCCGAAATTCAAGGGAGGATAAATTCTTTTGATGATGTTTTCTAAGGTATGTTATTTACAGGTCATCTCACCATTTTTGCAATAATTTTTTTTCTAGAATGATTCAGACCGTAAAATTGGGAGGCCATTGAGAAAACATATCCAAGTAGTTGTGGTAAAAATTTCAGCTTGTGGGTCATTGTATTTTTGGAGTTACACTCCGTGGAAAATAGGGATTGTGGTCAGTCCTGAAACTAGTCTAAAACAAGTGTTTTGGGTGAAAACGTCATAACTTCTTCATAACAGATCCAAATTTAGTAAGACAAAATGTGTTGGTTAGAGTATCATCTTTAGTATTCGGTGTACAAATTTCATATCCATAAAACAAATATCCTGTGTGGGTCACGCTCTACAAGTTCACTCTCTAGAATAAGACAGAATTCAACAAGGTATGCCATTTTTCCTATAAATCCTTTTCTGAGAGGTTCCAAGTAGTGACACCTGGAGGAATTGCATAAAACACACTGAAGAACATTGTGTACTATTTTCAGATCTTTGTTCATTATAGGTACATAGTTATGATTATTTCAAGTTAGGGTTGTTGACTAATCCAAAACTAGTCATGTGAGACTAAAGTAAAGTTTGAATAAAATGCTAGTCTCTTATTATTAAAGTTAAGGAATGTTTGCAGGTATGTGATCATATACACCAGGTCTATTACAGAGTTACAAATCAGATTTGGATGATGAAATTGATGAGGGATTTTGGTTGAGGTACATGTTGGGTACATGGTTGAGACAAGTAGTTGATGAGTTGGCACATACATGAGGTGTATAGTTGATGATGTTGGTACATCTTTATGAGTCATAGTTGATGAGTAGTTGATACATGATTGGTATATACTTGGTACATGGTTGGAGGCACTTGTTAGTAGTATTGTTGACACATGGTTTATGGATGATGTATCATACTTGTATTGGTATATTATTAGAAGCACATATTGATCTTGGTGATGATTATGAGTTGTTTTGTTATGTTTGGTTGATGCACATCTTTGAGATTTGTCTTGGTGATTGATCTTGGTGAGTAGATATTATTTGGTTGATAATATTGATGAGACAGGTTGTTGTGATAGGTTGTTTGGACAAGTTGTTGTGACATGTTATTTGTACAGGTTTGGTGCATGGTTGATGCATTTGTTCATGGTACATGTTGGTGCATGGTTGATGCACTTGTTTATGGTATAGGTTGATTACAGGTTGTTAGTTACAGGTCGGTGCATGATTGATGCACTTTTTTATGGTACAGGTTGGTGCATGGTTGATGCACTTTTTTATGGTACAGGTTGATTACAGGTTGAGGTATAGGTTGATGCATGGTTCAGGTTATTGGTACAGGTTTTTTGGTGCAGGTTGATTGGTACAAGTTTACAATAGTATATCTCACAGTGATAGTGTGACATTGGTTCCATCATTATACTTCTACGTCAATGTGGTTGGACGAGGCAAGGATAGATGGTTGTAGCCACCTTCCAGTTGTAGCCAAAGACATAGGGGGTTGTATCCTCCTTCTGGTTGTAGCCAGAGAATTGGGGAGTTGGAGCTTCCTTCAGGTTGTAGCATGACAAACTAGGGGGTTGGAGCCTCTTTCCAGTTGTAGCTAGGAAACAAAGGAAGTTAGTTCTTCCAATGAATGTAATTCTTAAAGACATATAAGAAAAATCATTATGTGGTTTTTTCCCTCTTTGGGTTTCCACGTAAGACACTGGTGTACTGTGTATGTGTGTGATTGCTCATTTGGTCACTGTCTATTTACTCTGCAACTATTGGATGATAATGCTACATTGATATAACACTTGCATTTTATGGTGAAAAAGGATTAAATTTCTCTATTACCGATTCACCCCCCCCTCTCAGTAATCCAACAATTGGTATCTGAGTCGATTCCTTCAGGAAATAGTTTAACCACTGGAAGGAGATCATGGATTATTCTAAGCATGGAGTACCAATATTTAATGGTCAAAATGGTTTTAAGTATGAGATGTGGAGCAGAAGGACAGAAGTATTTTTACAGACACATGGACATTATATTTGTCTATCAGTTGTTACAGGATATGATGCTTCAAAAAGGGCAAAGACTGCAACCAAGAAGGAATTGAACAAGAATAAAAAAATAGCAATGGATTTCATCTAGGAAGGATTACCTAATCTGGTAAGAGAAATGGTTGGTAAATGTTCATCAACCAAATAACTTTGGGATAAGTTACATGATATATATTCTTCACCCATCGCAGATTTAGAAAATGCCAAAGAAGATGTAGATATAGATCAACAAGAATTATGTTCACCATGTCAAACATATTTAGAAGATGAAGAGTACATAATCACCAGAGAATTGATTAGTGCTTTAGATAAACTAAGATAAGAAAACAAGTCACTCAAGAAAGAATTGATGAAACAAAAGGAAAGTGTTCACATTTTTTAAGAAGCCCAACAGGTCATCAAGAAATTAAGAACTCAACTAGAAAAATCTAGAAAGATCGAAGAAAATCTTGAATATCAAAAGCAGTATTTGGAAGCCAACATAGAAGTATAGAAGGAAGAAGAAGAAATGAGAGAGAATATATTGACAGGTCATCTTAAGGAAAGAACTAACGATCTAAACCAACTTGAGGAAGAGTTTGGTCAATAAGAGAAAGGACTTGAAGAAGAAATAATCACATTAAAAATTCAGCTCGAAGAAGCGAAAAGAACAGAAGAACTCATGAAGTCTTAGATAATGAAGAAAAAAGAAGAGGTTGAGAATATTGAAGAAGAAGTTGTCACATTGAGAAGTAAAATCGTCAAGCTCAACAAGAATGTTGAAGAGACATAAACATCCACATCAGTTATAGAGAATGAAGAGAAGCACTCTAGGTTGCTAGAAAAGAAGAATGAAGAAAATAGAAATAGTTATGCAGAAGTACTCAAAGGAAGGAATCATGGTCAACCAGAATCTAAGAAAACTATTGAAGATACATCTTCAAGAAGATCACCCATGTTCAAGCCACAAAGAAGCTTAAATCATGATCATGATCAGTCAAGGAAAAAATTTAGAAGGACTACGCCACAAAGAAGATCATTCACTCCCAGGTATGAAAATTTATTTTATGGTCATTGTTTTTATTGTACTAACTTTGGACATGAGGTTGCATATTGCAAGGATTATAAAAGAAATGTTCAAGAAAGAAATGTCTATGTGGCCCCATGTAACATTAAATGTTACAAATGTCATAACTACGGACACATAGCTAGTGATTGTAGAAGCATGATCGATACTTCCATGAAAGAGAACACGGATATCAGATGTAAGAAAGTGTGGATAAGAAAATAGGTGAACAAAGACCAGGTCCCAGATATCGCAAGATTGGAAATAAAATGAGATGAAGAAAATTCTACATAGAAAAAGAAAGATGTCATATATAGAAAGGTTTGGAAAATAGCTGAAAGAAAAGAAGGACGGGAAAATAAGGAACAGGTTCAAGAGATTGTACTTTTAGGCATTGTAGTGAAAGATGAATCCACAGACAGAAAGAAAGAAGTCAGAGCTCAAAGAGATGATGAATCTACCTATGAATATGATGATGAATCTACCAATGAAGATGATGATGAATACACATCAGAGCATGAATTGTTCTGAGCCGTCCAACTTAGAGACTCCCAGGTAACATGAATATTAGACGGGGGGATTCTATGTGATAGCTATCACAGACCAAATAACCATCCTTCAAGAAGCTTACAGAGTTTGAGAAGACAGATCCAGAGCAGTCAGTTAGCAGAAGTACAGTTTGATAGATTAATCAAAACTTCATGATAGTATAGTGATAAATGGGTCAGCATTATGGATAGTTGTGCAAGTAGAGTCTTGGAAAATATGGACGGAGATGGATCCGTAAGAATAATTAGCAGGTTTGGACAGAGATATGATAGTGGATGAGAGAATGGATTCATATATTGGTTTAGAGGGTGGTTCAAAGACAAAGGAACATTATCATAATGGATGATAATTACACAAGAAATGGATCGAACAATGCTAATGGATTCCAAATTGACAGATATTTTTTGGACACATGCAGTGCATACAACAGTTCACATTCAAAACAGATTAATACTCATAAACAACAATGACAAAACTCCCTATGAAATATGGAAAGGAAGCGTAGACAACAACCTCTACATCAAGGCAACTCAAGGTATTATTTTATTAATTGAAATTTATGTTGATGATATTGTTTTGGAAGTACTAATGACAGGTTAAGCCAGTAATTTGCAAAGGATATGCAGAATGAATTTGAAATGTCATTACTTGGAGAACTATCCTTCTTTTCGGGTTTTCAGACATGTCAAATAAACCAAGGAATTTTTATTTCTCAAACTAAGTATATCAGATAAATGCTAAAGAGGTTCAGAATGGAAGATTGCAAACTAGTTACCACTCCTATGCAAACCAGTTGCAAGTTGAGAAAGGATGATGATTCAAAGTCTACATACCATAGGAAATATAGGTCAATGATTGGTATCTTATTATATGTGAAAACATCCAGACCAAATGTAATGGAGGCAGTTGGATAAGTGGCATGATTTCAAGCAGCACCAAAGGAATCACATGTATTAGCGGTGAAAAGGGATTTTCAGATATCTCAAAGGAACAAAAGAGTTTGGATTATGGTGTCCAAAAGGAAAGGATCTATCAATTATTGCCTACACAAATGCAGATTGGGCAGGTTTCACTGATGACCGACGAAGCACCGGTGGAGCAACGTTCTACTTGGGTGAGTGTTTAATATCATGGTTAAGCAAGAAATAATCATCAGTATCCTTATCTACAGTTGAGGTAGAGTATATTGCAACAACAACATGTTGTACATAGGTTCTATGGATGAAACAAAATCTGACAAATATACAGGTTGAGTATGATGATCCCATTCCAATCTATTGTGATAATACAAGAGCCATCAATATATCAAAGAACATGTTGATGCACTCCAAAATGAAGTACATTCCAATCAAGTATCACTTTATATGGGAACAAGCTGCAGAGAATAACATCAGAGTTGAATATGTGGGCACAAAAGAACAAGTGGCAGACATATTTACAAAATCACTTCTACGGGAAGCCTTTGAGTATATTCACCAAAGATTCAGAGTAATTTCTACTCCAAAATGAATGCTTTTGAATTCTTATCTTATATGTCTTAGATTTACATGAGGAAGCACTGTAAAGAGGACAGATCAGGTTGGGAGATCAGTTTCAGGAAGATTTCAGTCAGGGGGAGTATCCCCAAGGATAGTTCAGGTTGGGAGATCAGTTTCAGGAAGAGTTCAATCAAGGTAAGTATCCCCAAGGACAGTTCAGTTAGGGGGAGTAGGTCCAAATAGAAATATATGTTCACCATTGATGACAAAGGGGGAGAGATTTATCAAATGTATGATAGAAATGCTTGGAGAGAAATCACAAAGGAATGTAGACAGGGGGAACATCCCCAAGGAGAGTTCAGTCAGGGGGAGAAGCCCCAAATGGAGATACCCTTTTCCATTGATGTCAAAGGGGGAGAGATAGAAACATTGATGAGGAGTATAAGCATGAATGTTATCATGACTAAGTATTGCCATCAATGTTGGTGTTTCCATCAATTCCAAAGGGGGAGATTGTCAGACAGTTGGATTAGGTTGATGGACAGTTGGTATGGATTATTGGTTTTCATTGATGTCAAACATTGTAGAGTGATATTGTAGATTGATTTCAACCCTTAGTGATTGATGTCAACCATTGGAGAAAGTTTGGTAGAGAATTTTGGTAGCACAAAGGTTTGGGTAATGGACCCAAGGTTGTTTCATGTATAATGGTATGAGTTTTAATATATTTTAAGGTAAGACTATTATATATGGATAGTACATGTCATTCCATTTTCAGTGGTATGTGGAACATCACATAAATCCTCGTCGTTAGAGAGTTATGTCCATGAGAAGTTGGAGAACCCAGGTTTGGGTAATGGACCCAAGTTTGTTTGATGAATAATGGTATGAGTTTTGATATATTTGCAGGAAATAATATTCTATATGGATATTACATGTCATTCCATTTCTATTGGTATGTGGAACGTCACATAACTCCTCACGGTTAGAGAGTTATGGCCATGTGAAGTTGGAGAACCCTCATGAGACATCTAGAAGCCCCAAAAGGTCAAAGTAGTCAAAGTGATTTAAGATATTTTAGAAGGTAAATAATAAAGTGAAGTGATGAGTGTACTATAAGTCAAAGTCAATACAAAATAAATTATTTAAATAATAAAGTTAATGGAGAATTAGAATTGGTTTAACCCTAAAATAAGGAAAGTGGGTTAAGATGGTTAAAAGGTAACCCCTTGAGGAAGCTACATAAAAGTATAAATAAGAGGCAAGGCTATCTCATTTTAATCACACTTGAGCATATTGAATATATATAGGTGACTAAGGTAACCAAATAATATCTAAGCCGAATTTCAGAGGGAAGATGAAACAAAGAAGGCCGAAATTTAAGGGAGGATAAAAAATTTTGATGATGATTTCTAAGGTATGTTATTTACAGGTCATCTCACCATTTTCGCAATAATTTTTTTTATAGAATGATTCAGACTATGAAATTGGGAGGTCATTGAGGAAACATATCCAAGTAGCTGTGGTACAAATTTCATCTTGTGGTTCATTGTATTTTTGGAGTTACACTCCGTGGAAAATAGGGTTTGTGGCTAGTTCTAAAACTAGTCTAAAACAAGTGTTTCAGGTAAAAACATCATAAATTATTCATAACATCTACAAATTCAGTAAGAAAAAATGTATTGGTTATAGTAAAGTATGTAGTATTCGGCGTACAATTTTCATATCCATAAAAAAAATATTCTATGCGGGGCACGCTCTACAAGTTCACTCTCTAGAATAAGCCAGAATTCAACAAGGTATGCCATTTTTGCTATAACTCCTTTTCTGAGAGGTTCCAAGTAGTGACACCTGGAGGAATTGTATAAAACACATTGAATAACATTGTGTAGTATTTTCATATCTTTATTCATTACAGGTACATAGTTATGATTATTTCAAGTTAGGGTTGTTGACTAATCCAAAACTAGTCATGTGAGACTAAAGTAAAGTTTGATTTAAATGCTAGTCTGTTATTGTTAAAGTTAAGGAAGGTTTGCAGGTATGTGATCATATACACCGGGTATATTATAGAGTTACAAATCAGA
>ML793923.1:99419-133561 GCA_009831015.1 Picea engelmannii
AGTCATAGTTGATGAGTAGTTGATACATGATTGGTACATACTTGGTACATGGTTGGAGGCACTTGTTAGTAGTATTGTTGACACATGGTTTATGGATGATGTAGCATACTTGTATTGGTATATTATTAGAATCACATATTGATTTTGTTGATGATTATGAGTTGTTTTGTTATGCTTGGTTGATGCGCATCTTTGAGAGTTGTCTTGATGATTGATCTTGGTGATTAGATATGATTTGGTTGATAATATTGATGAGACAAGTTGTTGTGATAGGTTTTTTGGACAAGTTGTTGTGACATGTTATTTGTACAGGTTTGGTGCATGGTTGACGCACTTGTTCATGGTACAGGTTGAGGTACAGGTTGGTGCATGGTTGATGCAGTTATTTATGGTACATGTTTATTACAGGTTGTTTGGTATAGGTTGTTGCATGGTTGATTCACTTGTTTATGGTACAGGTTGATTACAGGTTGAGGTACATTTTGATGCATGGTTCAGGTTATTGGTACAGGTTGTTTGGTGCAGGTTGATTGGTACAAGTTTACAACATTATATCTCTCAGTTATAGTGTGACAGTGGTTCCATAATTCTACTTCTACGTCAGGGTGGTTGGACAGGGCAAGGAGAGGTGGTTGTATCCACCTTCCGGTTGTAGCTGTAGAACATAGGGGGTTGTAACCTCCTTCTGGTTGTTGCCAGAGAATTGGGTTGTTGGAGCTTCCCTCAAGTTGTATCCTGAAAAACTAGGGGGTTGGAGCCTCCTTCCAGTTGTAGCTAGAAAAAAAGGAAGTTGGTGCTTCCAATGAATGTAATTCTTAAACACATATAAGAAAAAGCATTATGTGGTTTTCTCCCTCTTTGGGTTTCCACATAAAACACTGGTGTATTGTGTATGTGTGTGATTTCTCATTTGTTCATTGTTTATTTACTCTACAACTATTGGATGATAATTCTACATTGATATAACACTCGCATTTTATGGTGAAAATGGATTAAATTGCTCTATTACTGATTCACCCCTCCTCTCAGTAATCCAACGGAGTCCACTCCTTGGGAATGCTCCCAAGTTGCCCCACCCTTGCCCAAACACAACCCAATTCTCTATCAATAGTTCTAAGGGAAGTAAGGTGTGTGCCCCCTTGGTTCCACATGTCACTATCATGTGTCCAAGCTGCCCCTTCTCGCACCCAAACTTCTTTGTTGTCCCAATTGATCGCTTTCTTCCTTATGTTCTTCATCTGTTCCATTGTCAAATATGCCCAAGGAGCGCACACACTTGGTGGGTGTCATATGATACCTTACATCCTCCCCCACTCCAATTTGTTGTCATCCCCAACAACATCTATTTATTTCTATGGCGTCTATGCCCCATCTCTTAATCTCATCACCACTCAAGGACTGTTGTCTCCTCAACTGTCCTTGTCAAAGAAAATCTCCTCAGGAAGTTCTTCAAAGTGTGTGTAAGTGTTGGATGATCTTGACCCATGATGGTTTCAATACTTTGAATTTTTTATTTGTGTGTAATGTACATTATATCCTCTCAAGTTTTGAACTGGTTGGGTGATCAGTCCAACTGTTGCGTTTGTCACCAGAGAATGCACATATCCACATCCAACAAACCCTTTTTTGTCTACCTCATCATCATCTCGTCCAACTCCTCTTGATCTTGTTGAGTTTCCCACTGCAGTCTCAACCTATTCTTCCCACTTGGTCGAGCCAATTTGATTTTGGACAAGGTCCTACCCCTTGCCTCAGTTTGGCAAGTCGCCTCTTCACCTAGAGCATACCCATGCTCCATTTTAGGTTGTCGAAGAGTCTGGATGAAGTATCCTTGGTGGTCCTAAGTAGCCAAGTGAGAAACGTCGTTGTTCCAAACGTCCCCAAGAGGTGCACGATCGCAAGGCACATTATGGGGACATGGCAATTATCATATTAAATTTAATATATATATATATATATATATATAGGAAATTTTTTTATTAATCAAAAAGAGTGTATTCTAAGCTCACAATGGATGAGTATAAAGGACGTTTCCTGCCAATTAAAGGAGGTTCAAAAGGCCCATTGAGATATTCTGATTTAACCAATAGCCATTGGCTTACAAAAATATAGATATCCAAACAAAATTCTGAAGCAACTGTCCCTAGATAAGCAAATATATACTACATAAGCTATACTAAATAAAGAATATTCTGAACTAGTACAGATTTGGGGGATCTTCTGTAGGGCTTCACCATGGATTCAAGAATTTCATCATACTATTATTGATCTTCATGTAGAAAAGAGGGGCTACAAGTGTTGAGAGGATTTTTGGGGGATTCACCATGGAGACAAGTAGACCATCATATTGTTGTTTATCTTCATGTAGACAAGAGGGGCTAATTGAAGTTGGAGCCTCTTAGAGAAAGGTGCCAATGAATTAGACAAAGAAGGTCCAATATTGTTGGCAGGTGGATGGCCATGGTCTCGATGCGTGTCCCTAATGATGGCTTCTAATGTGTCTAGTCTTTGTTTTTTTTGCCTTAAAATTTCCATTGTGATTATGTGCTCGAACTAATTGCTTGGTTCATGCTTTCCAAATTCCTGCGCTGACGAAAAAAGGATGACAGAATCATGAGGGTAGAGAAAGAATATTTGAGAGAATACAAAAGTAACAAGTTTAAAAAAGATGCAACACTAGGTGAGACGAACATGTCTGGCTTGAGCACTACATGTAGGTCCCTTGAAAGGAATAAAACATCGGAGGAAAATTTCACTAAAGAAGGAAGAGAGCAGGGTTGGATTGAGGAAGGAAGAATGGGCTTCAAAGTAGAGATGGATTATGAGCTTGCAGGTCAAAAGACATCAGACCCTTGTTTCTAATAGCCGAATGGAAAAACATAGATAAAATTTCCTGAAACAAGAGGGGATAAAGAATTATCCCACCATGCAACCAAAGAAACTCCTCGAAGCATTCATGGGACTTCATGTGGATGAATTGGGGTGTGTAATGAGTAACTACATGTCTTGTCTTCATCGTTCTTTCAACATGGGTGGAGAGCTCATTGCAAAGCTCCATGTATTTTAATGATCCTAAGATGGACAATGTGAAGTGGATATCGTGAAGGTGCTTGTTCATCATATCCCCGAGTGATGATATATATAGACCCCCTTTGCACCTTGAGGATTGAAATGTGGAGGAGAGACGACAATAAATTCAAGGACCAAGGTGAAACAAGGAAAAAAGAATAACTTCCAAGCAATCATGATCCATTATCTAAATTCAACCCATGATCCTCACCTAAATACTTGATTCATTAAATGTGACACTTTATATGAAACAATGACTAGTGTACCTCATGTGTGTTGGACCACCATCGTCTAATGAACCCTATTGATCAAATGAAAGAGATGAGTTGAGAAATGATGACGGGGGAGACATTTGAGAGGTTTTTGTCTATGGAGAATGTTGATGATCATCTTTGGGATTATGGTCTTCATTATGGACCATGAGACATGATCTCCTCTAGTTTCCCCTAGGTGAGAGGGGCTGACATATGGCTCCAACATGGGGAAATGTGCTCACCGTAGAGCACATTTTAGAGCTGAAAACTAGTAGTACTAAAAGGTAGGGGGATGTTATCCACCATGGTATATGGAAAGTGAAAAATAAAAATGTGGAAATAAATCTTTTCATTTTCATCAATATGTCATTTTTATTTAGAATGTGTATATGTTAAGCTAACATGAATGCATAAATAAAACAATGAATGACAATAGAAAAAGAAAAGTACAATGAAGATGCATGGACATAACATGACCTAACAACAATCCTACTCTAATGCTACACGACAACTAAAAAGATAGGTATAATCATACAACCCATGAATCCATCTTAGCATTTCATCAAAATCAAAGATTTTGCATTTGTGCTTAGTTATGAACCAAAGAAATAATGCACCAAGCACAAAATAACCATGAGCTGGTAAGGATAAAAAAATTCATGTTAAGATGTGTCCCCATATGCTTGCTCTACCCATCTCCGAATAAGGATGCGATAAGATGAAGGCTAATAAGGTTGATTCAAACACTTCAAAGAATGGTCACTCTGGCTTTCATCACTCCCCTAGGCTTAAAATGAAATCATAAGAAATCTAAAGAATGCGTGATGATTACCCAAGGAGAAATTGGATGAAAAATGGGACATGAATTTAGATCTTAAGAAAAACAATTCTCCCGACTTAGGGTTTTTTTATCTTCTATATGCGACTAAAAATCCCTGCAACAAACCATAGGTTGAAAACACCTTCCCCCCATAGATAACTTAGCATCCAAAATGTAACTCTCATTCTATCTTCAATGATATAAAAAGATGAGGAAAAATAATGTTGGATATTTCGGCTATGAAGTTCTTGTTGTCCTGGGTGAATCATGACCTCATAAGAATGTTCACAAAGATCTAAGCAAGAATGTGGTTGAAAATCTTCTACATAGAATAACTAAAAGTGCTCAAAAGAATATGTATCACACCTTCTAGGATATTGTTGGAATTCATCACTATAATGATTTAATGGATCACTCCTAGATGGTTGAAAAGAATCTATGAACATATCATCTTCATATTGCCAAAATTTCGAATCAGCGATGCACATAGATGCATGTTCTAAAGGAAGCAATTTTGCATTCTTGATTCTAGATTCATCATTGATATCATAAATGAGATCTCCATTGAAATGAAAGCAACTCATATCCCATCTATGTCTTCCAATGTGTATAAAATAATCAATACAATCATCATTCTCTTAATGAGATGAAAAAATCACTACGTCCAAGGGTTCCTCCAAAATTTCTTCACTTTCCAAGTCATGAAAGGATGCAACATAGGAATCAAAAACTTGGGAAGGCATACAACTTACCATATTCTTGTCTTCATATGAAGGAGGGAAGGAATATTGGATTATTTCATCTTCATCAAATGGAGGAGAAAATACCAACGTCTCACCCTCATAAGGAGGAGTGTTCTCAATGGGGCTTTCTTCATGGACTTGGTATTCAACATGATGTGCTTCATTTAAGTCTTCTTCTTCAATGTATTCATGAGGTAACTCTTGTTCTATTTCACGTACTTGGTGACTTTGCTCATGAATTTCTTCTCCAAATTGTTGTTCTTCAATCAAGTCTTCATTGTCTTCAACATGTTTAGAGAAAAATCCCTCTTCTTGGAGGGCTATCGTGAGATCATGAAGAATATTTTCATACCCTTGAGATCTTGGGCCACAAATCTTGAGAAACTCTTCAATGAAAATCATGAGAGAAGATATACCCTTTGGACAGAGAGAATGCATGACGAAATTATTTTGTCTCGCTTCTAAAGATATTAAAAACGACCTTATTAACACATATTCATGTATCACATTTATCTCTGAAGTGTATTCCAAAAATTTTACAACATGTGTAATGGAAAAAGTCAGATATGCATCAAATTTTGGGCAGTTATCCCCCCAATCCGGAGAAAAATCATTTGGGTATCCAAAAACATTCTTTATATCAAGAGACAAGAACACTTCATAAATTTCTCATGGTACCATAACTCCATCACTTGAGAATATGCAATCTCATACCAAAGTTGAGAATGGAATGATACCTCAAAACATATTAGTGGAGTCGCCAGATGAACTTGTTAGAAAAGGCCCGTTGAAATGTGTATACAATAGATGTACTCTTCCCTCAATGGAGTCACTAAGTAAGCTATCTAAGAAAATCTTTGATGTAAACTCACTAAAAGAGTGTTGAAGCATAGAATTCTAATTTCGAGAAGAATGACTCAATTTTTCCCGACAATGGTGCCAACATGTTATTGCAAAAAATAGCACTTGTGCAAAGCCTTCACAAGGTGCTTGATTAGTGCAACATATGGAAGAATTTTTCCATTGTCACATAAGAAAGTACTTCCCTCATTTTAGTGAAGGATAAATATCCAACACAAGGCATCTTCCCTAGTAACCTCAAAGGATCCTATAGCAAGTCTACGACCCCTTATCTTGTTTACTTTCACTAGCTAGGTCAAGGTTCAAGGCAAGGTCAAGGTAAAGATGATATACTTCAGCATATAACAAGTTTATAGCAGAAACGAGTAAATAGTCCTAAAAATAACAAGGATGTAATGAAAGATATGCCAAATGCTAAATGAAAGACTAAAAAACCATAAACTAATGTTTGTTGAAATAAAAAAGCATGTAACTACCTTAAATAGATGAAATATGTTAAACCCTAATGGTTGATAATGCAAATAATGCATCAATAAATGACGTTAGAGATTATTTCAAACAATGAATGTAAGGTGTTAGGTTAGATATGATGCAAATGAAAAAGTTCTATATATGATTCAAATGAAAAAGTTCTATAACTAAAAAAAGGCACTAGGAGAGGGAGAGAGATAAAACTAGGGTTTTAGGTCACTTGCAACAAGAGAAAGACTAGTGTCTTCTTAAATCCTTGGGCCTATAGATTCAATGCAACAACTTCCAGGAGATTAAAAGGCAAATAAAACTCAAGGGTTAAATTCCATGGGGATGTATGATCACAATCCCTAGGTTTTTCCTTTAGGAAGAAAAGACTAGGGGGTGGTACAATAACAATCCCTAATGTCATCCTATGTCTTCTATGACTTTTAACAAGAGATCAAGGTGGAAAATAGGTAAACACTAGAGTGTTACAATCACAATCCCTAGAATTTAACCAATAAAGACAACTTTATGGGGATTTGCAATCACAATCCATAAATTTGGCCTTATATGCTTCAACAAGCTTAAGATGAATGGAAATAAGAGAAGGGGATGCACAATTACTATCCTTCTTATTGTTTCAAACAAAATTATCCAAGGGAAACAAGATAACAAGCAAATTATCAACAATTTGATAGAGCATCTACTTAAAATACCATGAATAAGCATAAATACTTGGAAACAACACTTACTATACCAAATCGCTATGCATGATGAAACCCTAAATCATAAATCATCCACCAAAAACAAGACAAGCATCCACAAGATCACTCTCCAAGAGGTGTGCATGAGTACTCCATGGTGAGAAAAGAATAAAAGAAGACTATAGAACTGATTCTCCATAAGTGTGAGTTATGATTTGCTAAGGATTAAAACACTAGCATTTTATATGAGAAAACCCTAGCACTTTTCCTCTCACAAAGCCCCAAAAATGTAGAATATCCACGATACAAGGTGGATAGGTCTAGTTTTACCCCAAAAATAACCTCTAACATAAAGATAAAATGAAAATACATCAAAATGTCCCCTAAAAAGTGACACGCGTGAGTGTCAGAACCTCAAAGGAAGGTGTCGTTGTCCTCTAGAAGGGTAAAGGAGCCTCCAAAGGTCATGTATCTCCATAAAAGGGTGAAAAACATCATCAAGAGTCACATCTCCTCATAGAAAGGTCACGTCTTCAATATCGAAGCTCATCTTTCCAACACCCAAGGTTAAGGAAGTGTGGAAAAGGTGCCCCATGGCAACTCAAATCATTACAGGACCCAATTCTTTGTATCAAGGGCACAATGTCTTCTAAATAGTGTACAACATCTTGGGTATCATCATAAAAACATACTCCAAGGACCATGTCAAGAGTGCATCAATATTAAACAAAGTTAATAAAGTCAAGTGAGACCAACCATTACAAGATACAGTAGTCATTAGAATCATACAAAGTAAGCCACAACTTAATACAAGAGCCACCTAAGCAATTCACATTAGGTGTCTTCTTCAAACTTCACACTAGTTCAATACTTTATGTAGTTTTCCAATTTTAGGTATGGGAGGGTCATCAAAATATCCTATTGGGTGTGCTAGTACCCATGTAGAGAGGTATTTCCCAAGAAAACCTTCAAAGTGTAAGTATAGTGAATGATGTGGCATGGAGTTTAGTTCATGGTGATGGTGTCATTGACATGCAAGGACACATGTGGTTTCATCTCTATGAGTGCCTTTGTAGAGGAAGTGCTTGTTTCTTGAGATACTCTTTCCTCGGTGCTTTGTGTATTCCAAACCCTTTCTTTCCTTTTAATATTCTTTTATTTATTTTGCAAGCCCCCTTTTCAAGTTTCAAGCATTCATTGTTTTTCTTACTAGGATTAATTCCTTTTAATTGATATGCATTTAGTGCATTAGGATTAGGGGTGATTACCTCATAGCGAGGGGGAATAGCTCAAGTTGACCTTTGTGTTTTGATATGGTCATTTATTATCATATTATTTCATGTTTATTTTATAAAATGTTTTCTTTTTATTCTTTAGTAGTTGCATCAATCTCGTCATTCTATACCTTCTTCTCATAGTGATGCAAAATCTTTTCGTCTGGTGACTTATTAAAGAATTGTATTAAATGAGCATAAAATAAAGTACACCATAAAGAAGGAAAATCTCAAAAGGAAAGAGACATAAGCATGAACACAAAAACTTGATAACGGATTTCATCCCTGGTGGACTATGTCTCCAGGTCCTGCTCTCAAATGGGTAGGCCTTTTTATTAACTCCATAAAAGAATTGGGAAAACACATAAGTATACCTCATTTTGGAGTTAAGCTACAAAATATTTGCTCATATAAAAAAACAAACATCACCACTGTGTTCGAGGCGTCAAATTACCTAAAAATGATTGTCTCCATGCCTCGATCTGTGTCTGGCACTTTTAGGCCCAAGAGACACCCCTGTCTTAGTTTTCGTGCTTGCACCCTGCAATTAATTACTAGAAAATTTACTCGAAATCTATGCCCAGTCTATACAGTGGCGCCTTGGTCTCTCCTCCATCCTCCTTACACTACCAAAAACCCCTTTTTATACTAAAATCTGGGTGGTTGTGCATTAAAAGGTGGTTGGGTGCATTGGTTAGTGGATACTATTTAAAGGCTTTGGTTAGGCAAAGGTCCCGGGGTAGAATCCCATGGGCCTCCCCTTTTTAACACATGGTTACAACCGTTACTATATCTAGCAGAGATTTTGGCAGAAGCATCTAGTTTAGCGGTTGATGGAATATGCCACCAAATATGGTGGAACCGCCGCCATATTTGGCAGTCTTTATTATATATATATAATTTTTAAATTTTGGTTGTTGGGCGTCATTGGGAATTTTCCCACTGCCACGTGGAAACCAATCATTGGCCCATGTCGCCTCGTTGCACAGTCAGCCTGCCATGTCACCCTGACATGTGTCGTATGTATGCCACATTAGCCTGCCACATAGTGTACAGATGCCACGTCTCTTATACGGACTGCCACGTGGTAACTTTTCATTGGTCCACAAGTCAGCCCAAAAATTCCAAAAATGAGTGACATGTGACAGCCTCTCGTGCTGCCATGTCATCATGCTGACATCATGCTAACATCAGCATGACATGTGTCACCCTTTTCACTTGCCACATATGTTGTACAGACGATGAAATCATCTGTTCTGATGTTGACGTCAGCAGTACGGATGCTGACTCATCCATGTTGACTAGGCTAGTTTGACCAAAACTTTGACCATAGATATCTTTGAATCCATGACTCTGTTTGATGAGCCGTTTATGCCGTTAGAAATCTTGCGATGTGCTCTTCGTGATCCTGCCATTTTCACTAAGTTTGGGGAACTTTGTATTTTTTCCCTTTCTCTGTCTACTGAAACCATTTTGAGTGTCCTGAGTTGCCTCTACGAGTTATGAATTGTTCTTAGCTTTATCTGGATCCTTTTTGGCTCACGCCTTCCCACTGAGAGCCTTTTGGACCACCAAAATCTTTCGTCAATCAATAGGTAAGTGAGGGAAGAGTCCCCTCACTTTGTCCTTCTCAATCCACTTTGCCCTTCTTGGATGTGTTCCCTTTAAGCCTACTCGAAGATAATTAACATCACCCCTGTGTGAAGTCTTCGTCCTTCTATCTAGGATGATATCTTCCCACAATTCATCCAAGTACTTAGGTGAAAACTCATCAACTGAAGGTATTGAAACTTCCTCATCCTGATCCATGATCACGAGGGGATAAAAAATTTCAATTTCTCTAAGTTCACAACTGAGTATATCTTCATATAAGGTGGAAGATATAAACGAAAAGAGTTAGTGCCACTTTTCTCCAAGATAGTGAAGGGTCCATAAAAAACGGGCTTCAGTTTCTTGCCTTCACCCTTCAATCATTCCTTGCTGATGTGAAGCAATACCCGGTCTCCAACCTGGAACTAATGATCAACCCTATGCTTGTCATGCCAAGATTTATATTGTGCTTGACTTTTCTCCAACTGTTCCTTGATTGCCTGGTGTATCCGTTGGATCCTATGGATGAACTTGCATGCCCTGTCCTCTGTTCGTTCTTCATTGACATCGACATCTCTCCCCTACATCAAGTCCAAAGGAACCTTGGGTAGGTGCCCAAAACATGTTTCAAAAGGTGAACTCTGAGTGGATGAATGTAAAGATCGGTTATAAGCATGTTGTACATAGGGTATCTGTTCATCCCATAACTTAGGATTCTTGCTGCAATAGCCTTGAAGCAAAAGTACCACTGTTTTTTTTAACACCTCTATCCGTTCGTCATTCTATGGATGGAAATAGGTGCTCCTCTTCAATTTGGTATCCATCATCCTCCACAAGCTAGTCCAAAAGTCCCCAAGGAATAGAGTATCTCGATCCGAGACAATAGACGTGGGCAACCCAAAGTGAACCCAAACATATTGAAAGAAGAGATTAGCAGTCTGTTCAGCAGTGGTCTACTTTTTACATGGCATCAAGATACACATCTTGTTGAACCTATCCAATACAACATACAAATAGTCATGACCCACTTTGTTCATTGGTAAAACCCCTACAAAATCCATGGAAATGCTTTCCCATGGATGGGATGGAACATGAAGTGGTGAGTATAGCCCCAATTTTCTATTAGTGGGCTTACAAGTAGAACACATCACACACCCCTTTACATATTTAGTTATAATTGCTTTCATTTGAGGCCAATAACAAAGCCTCTTTAAATGAGCCATAGTTTTTCATATCCCAAAATGCCTAGACACAAGAGAAGTGTGATCTTCTCGTATTACATGGATTCGTTTACTTGTAGGAATACCTAGCTTTCCAAGATGGTAGAGTAGTTTTCCCTGCAGAAAATAGTTCTCTACCTGTGCACCATGGGTTAGCTTCTTGATGCAAGAGCATCGCTCCACCTCAGCAATGCGTCATCCAACCAGCACATCAGCGTGCATTCAAGGAGGGGAGAGGCACCAGCCCTCTCATTTTGCCCTCATTTTCAAAATTTAAATTGTAAATTAAATGCAATTAAATGTTTGTAAGGATGGAAGAGCCAGGCCGATGCCTTTTTGCAGGCAAGAGTTGGTGTCACCTTTAATGGTTGACAAGCTGATGAGATCTAGATCTGATCCAGACTAGACAACCATTGAATGTAATTCATTGTAATTAATGAGAGTAGGTATCTTGGAGGGAAGGATCGAAGAGCCCCTCTTTTGTAAAATATCATTGTATCATAATTCAGGATGGGATTTTAAAGATAGGAAATTGAGAGGGGAAGAGAGAACTGAGACTCTGTTGCAGTCCAGTCTTTGTAACCATTGTACAGACATTCTAAGATTAATACAAAGAGTAGTTTTTCTTGCATAAGATTCTTTGTGTGTGTTTCCGTGTGTTTTTTAATGTCATGTGTGTGTGTTTTTATGTTGTAGATGTATGTTAGATTTCATCTGCAGGTGATAGATAGACTTCTCTATCTGTCTGTGATTTTTCTGATTTCAGTCTGGGTTCTTTATGGCTAAATGCAAAGAGTACATGAAAAAGTGTTGAGGACTCTGTGAGCCAGTGCAACAATTGCACATATGAGTTTTGGGTTGAATTCAGGAAAGAACCTGCCAGGATGGCACACCAAAGGAATCATAAGCTCAAGGGATAAGCCTCAAGGTTAATGAACACCTTGGAGGTAGGACTGTGTAGAGAAGGCACAGAGAGACATAATTTCTAAGGATTTTGTAGAAGCTCTGCCAAGTGGGCATCAAGTGAGTGCAAGGAGTGCACAAGGGGACTATGTTTCGATTTCAGGGAAGAGAAGTGTCAGAGGGGAAGACACTCAAAGAGTTACTGAACACTCTGTAAACTTAGTAAGGAGTGCTTGAGAAGAAGTTTTGAGTGAGTGAAAGGAGTGCACAAGGGGACAATGTTTCAAGTTCAGGGAAGAGAAGTGTTGGAGGGGAAGACACTCAAAGAGTTACTGAACACTCTGTAAACTCAGTAAGGAGTGCTTGAGAAGAAGTTTCCAAGAGGGAACTTATATCCCTTCGAGGAGTGGAAGGGACATAGACGTTTGATGTCTGAGCAGTTGAAGCTCAAGGTTGATACAGAGTTGTTGAATACTCTGAAGGAAGACCTATGCAAGGAGTGCACCAGACCAACACTTGGACGAAGTGTTGGAAGACAACCATCTAGAGTTTAGTCCAAGCACAAGGAGTGTGTGAAGAAGGGAACTTGTTTCAAGTTCAAAAGCTTAGGAGGTCAAGCGCTAAGTGTGCCAGGAGGCCACTAGAGAGTCTTTCAGAAGGTGAGGAAGGGTCGAGTCCCTTAGAGACTAAACAATTTTGAGAAGCTCATAAGAGATAGTGCCAAGGGTGCACAAGGGTCAGACTTATTCCAAGTCCTTAAGATCAGGAGGAATAGTGCAGAGTTACACGTAGAGTGAAAGTGTGTGCCAAGGCCGAGGTTAACTTCATTGCCAAAGCTCAGGAGAGATAGTGTTCCCAGAAATGCAGACAAGACCCAAAGTCACTGGGCTCATAGAAGGATCAAAGGTCGAGGCCTTTGACACTTAGAAATTCTTTAAATCGGGAGAAAGCAAAAGCTCAGGAGAAGGAGCAACAACTGTCATCAGATCAACTACAGAGGAAGAGATATAGTCGTCGAATCTCATGTCCAAACACTCAGAAGAAAATCCAAGAGGAGAATACCTGAAGAGTCAAGATCCACATCAATCCTGGTCTTCCATCGAGAGAGGACACGTGGAGAGAGATCGACATTACGCTGATTCACAAATCGGGAAATCAGAGATAAGAAAAGCGAAAACTTGCGAAGTCCAAGTTCATAAAGGTGATCACAGTCATTGGCTGGAAGGAGAGCGTGGACCATTGATCTGAGGCAAGCAGAGTTCAGAAGTTCAGAATTCGAGAAAAGGGAGGTGAGCTAATTTCCAACTTCATGAAACGCGAATTCCCGAAGCGCTCGAAAGATTGGCCACAGGTCATCACGAGGGATCACATTGATGAAGGTTAAGGGAGGAGTTAGCACTCGCTAGGCTCTAGTTCAGAGTTTGAGAAGTCAGAGAGTCAGGGTGACTCGCAGCAGAATACCTGAGGTCTAAGGTCGTGAAGCACCTTTTGGATAGGTGTGTGGTCAGAGTTAGTGGTCACGTGGAGGAGGCTTGCGCCTGGTGCTTGTTCACCCAGGTAGAGTTTCATATATAGGACCTGTCGATAGGTTGTGAAGATTCCAACAGGGAATTAAAGAGCTAATCCAGCTCGAGGAAATCGAAGATCCTAGACTGAGAGGTCAGCAGATCCCACTGAGGTGGGGGCATATTCTTCAAGTGGTATCAGAGCTAAATTTTTCGTCTGTAGCTTTCACGCGAAAGAGAAAGAGGAGAAATTCATTATCTTTGTTATCAGGTAGCAGGCAAGAGATGAAGGACATAGTCTGATACTGTTAGGTGGTATCAGAGGCGAGCACATAATTGATTTCTGTAGGAAGAGGGAGAATATGGATACTAAAGGCCATGGGCATGGTCGAGGTAAGTATCTCCAGCAGAAGAGTAAATTTGAAATGGATAAAGAGCTCAGTGAGGTAAGAGAAAGGATGGAACAACTGACATTAAAAATGCAGCAGGATGCAAAAATGCACTGGGTGTATGAGTGGTCCATGAAGAAGGAGGTGAAGTGGTCAGTCAAGAGACTATTGGCCAGAGGACAGCAATAGTTGTTAAATAGGTGGTTGAGGTATGTTGAAAACCTCATGGACATAGAGGAAATGGTTCACATCTGTGAGCCAAAAGCTAGGAAGAGTCTCAGTGATGATGAGGAGAAGAGATTAGACAAGGGTCTCAGAAACTGCCAAGTGGGCAGTGAAGAAACTTCAAATTGCAAGGTGGGAAATGAGATGGGACCATTGGATCTCATAAAATTCCAGGTGGGCAGAGAGGAAATCCCTAGATGCTAGGTGGGAAAGGAAAGTGATTTGAGACTAGTTGAGGGTCTCATGATCTCAGAGGTGAGTTCAGATCAGCAAGGGGAGATGACAAAGGAGGATCAAAGGAACATTTTGATCATTGGGGGAATTGAGATATTCCTACCAAGAAGCCCAGTTGAGGCCAGAGTGTCTGTTGTAGATGCAACAACAAAAGGACAACCAACAGAGACCGTCAAAGAGGAGGAGAAGGAGAAGATACTGATGTCTGCCCCAGCAGAAGAAGGGAATGCAGTTAAGATGCTCACTCCATGCAAGAAGGAGTTGGAGATGTTGGAGGATTGGTTGAACAATCCAGATCCAGTAGATGACTGCCACGAGGAGATAATCATGCAGATCATAGGAGAATATCATTCGATAGAATTGCTCAAAAATTTCAACCAGGAAGCTAAACAGATGATGACTGCAGCACTGAGGCATGCAGTAGAAGAGGGAGCATAATTTCATTCTAGGGAGCAACTGGAAGAAGCTGGAAATATGCCAGCAGGAGAACTGGAAGAAGCAAATTTCTCAGAAGGAGAAGTTGAGCAGCAGCTCAATGATGATATTGCAGAATTGGAGTCTGCAACAGAGTAGCAAGCCAAGGCCACAGGAGAAAAAGAAAACAGCAGGGGGGATCAAGTTGATCTACCCATTTGCAAGAAGGGAGTGCAGCGGAGCAGACTGCAAAGGAAGAGTCGAACAATTGAGAAGTTGGATGATGTAATTGAAGAAATAAGAAGGTTGATGTTGAGGTCAGCAGCAGAAACTGTCAGCAGGAGGAAGATGAATAGGGGAGGACCTGCAAGAACAACATGGCAGCAACAACAAAGTAGTGGAGAAGATGGACATCTCCATGGGAGAGTTTGGGATCCAGGTGGATTTCAACATAGCTAGGGAGCTCATGAGAAGGATCTCATCAAATTCTCACAACAGTGGAGTATGATGCAGGAGCATTACTCCACCTTAGAAATGTGCCATCCAACCAGCACATCAGTGCACATTCAAGGAGGTGAGAGGCACCAACCCTCTCATTTTTCCCTCATTTTAAAAATTCAAATTGTAAATTAAATGCAATTAAATGTTTGTAAGGCTGGAAGAGCCAAGTCAATGCCTTTGTGTAGGCAAGAGTTGGTTTCACATTTAATGGTTGATAGGCTGATGAGATCTAGATCTGATCCGACTAGACAACCATTGAATGCAATTCATTGTAATTAATGAGAGTAGGTAGCTTGGAGGGAAGGCTCAAGGAGCCCCTCTTTTTTAAAATATTATTGTATCAGAATTCAGGATGGGATGTTAAAGATAGGAAATTGAGAGGGGAAGAGACAACTGAGACTTTGTTGCAGTCCAGTCTTTGTAACCATTGTACAGACATTCTGAGATTAATACAAAGAGTAGTTTTTCCTACATAAGATTCTTGGTGTGTGTTTCTATGTGTTTTTTAATGTCATCTGTGTGTTATTTTATGTTGTAGATGTATGTTAGATTTCATCTACAGGTGATAGATAGACTTCTCTATCTATCTGTGAGTTTTTTTATTTCAGTCTAGGTTCTTTGTGGCTAAATGGAAAGAGTGCATGAGAGAGTGTTGAGGACTCTATGAACCAGTGCAATGACTGTACATCTAAGTTTTGGGTTGAATTCAAGGAAGAACATGCCAAGAGGTCACACCAGAGGAATCATAAGCTCAAGGGAGAAGCCTCAAGGTTACTGAACACCTTGGAGGTAGTACTATGCAGATAAGGCACATAGAGACAAAATTTATAAGGATTATGTAGAAGCTCTGCCAGGTGGGCATCGAGTGAGTGCAAGGAGTGCACAAGGGGACTCTGTTTCAAGTTCAGGGAAGAGAAGTGTCAGAGGGGAAGACACTCACAGAGTTACTGAAAACTCTGTAATCTCAATAAGGAGTCCTTGATGATAAGTTTCCAAGAGGGAACTTATATCCCTTTGAGGATCAGAAGGGACAGAGACCTTTGAGGTCTGAGCAGTTGAAGCTCAAGGTTGATACAGAGTTGTTGAATACTCTGGAAGAAGACCTCTGCAAGGAGTGGACCAGGCCAACACTCGGATGAAGTGTTGTAAGACAACCATCTGAAGTTTAGTCCAAGCACAATGAGTGTGAAAAGAAGGGAACTTGTTTTGAGTTCAAAATCTTAGGAGGTTGAGCATTGAATGTGCCAGGAGGCCACTAGAGAGTATTTCAGAAGGCACGGAAGGGTCAAGTCCCTTTGAGACTAAACAAGTTTGAGAAGCTCAAAAGAGATAGTACCAATGGTGCACAAGGGTCAGACTTATTCCAAGTCCCGAAGTTCAGGAGGAATAGTGTAGAGTTTCACGCAGAGCGTAGGTGTGCGCCAGGGCCGAGGTTAACTTCATTGCCAAAGCTCGGGAGAGATAGTGTTCCCAGAAATGCAGATGAGACCCAAAGTCACTGGGCTCACAGAAGGATCAAAGGTCGAGGCCTTTGACACTTAGAAATTCTTCAAGTCGGGAGAAAGAGAAAGCTCAAGAGGAGGAGCAACAGCTGTCGTCAGATCAGTTGCAGAGGAAGAGATCTGGTCGTCGAATCTCATGTCTAGACACTTAGAAGAAAATCTAGGAGGAGAATACCCAAAGAGTCAGGAGTCGCATCAATATTGGTCGTCCATCGAGATAGGACATGTGGCGAGATATCAACATTGTGTTGATTCACA
The DNA here is from genome assembly GCA_009831015.1 of Picea engelmannii. Classification (NCBI taxonomy): domain Eukaryota; kingdom Viridiplantae; phylum Streptophyta; class Pinopsida; order Pinales; family Pinaceae; genus Picea; species Picea engelmannii. The sequence continues at coordinate 116,342 of ML793923.1, forward strand.
AATCAGGAAATCAGAGATAGGAGAAGCAAAAACTCACAAAGTCCGAGTTCCTGAAGGTGATCACATCCATTGGCTGGAAGGAGAGCGTGGACCGTTGATCTGAGGCGAGTGGAGTCCGAAAGTTTGGACTTTGAGAAAAGGGAGGTGAGTGAATTTCCAACTTCGCAAAACGCGAAGTCCTGAAGCACTCGAAAGATTGGCCCCAGGTCATCGCGAGGGATCAAATTGATGAAGGTTAAGGGCAAAGCTAGCACTTGCTAGTCTCTAGTTCGGAGTTCGGGAAGTCGGAGAGTCGGGGTGACTTGTAGTAGAATACCCGAGGTCTAAGGTCACGAAGCACCTTTTAGATAGGCGTGTGGTCACAGCTAGTGGTCATGTGGAGGAGGCTTGCGCTTGGTGCTTGTTCACATGGGTGGAGTTTCACATATAGGAACTGTGGATAGGTTGTGAAGATTCCAACAGGGAATCAAAGAGATAATCTAGCTCGAGGAAATCGAAGATCCTAGACTGGGAGGTCAGCTGACCCTACTGAGGTGGGGGCGTCTGCGTCACTTCTCATATACTTCTTTAAAATATGCATCGATGGAATATTTTTCTACATAGCTATCATGAGATAAATAAGTATTCTTCAAAATAATATAAGCAACAATAGGAGGTCTAGAAATCATATCGACTCCTTGTTACTTGTACTCTTCTTGTACTTGATTACCAAATCAAATTGTTGTAGAAAACCCATCCATATGTGGTGTCGATATTGTTGCAGTTTGGTCTATTCTTGAAGATATTGTAAGGGCTAGTGATTTGTATGTATTATGGTTTCCTTCCCTATCAATTAGTGCTTCCATTTATTTACGCTTTGAACTAATGCATACAACTCTTTATCATATGTAGGATAGTTAACAACATATTGGTTAAAAGTCTCGAAGTGGTAACATATAGGCTTATGATATTGCATCAATACTACACCCATGGCATATCTGATGGCATCTGTCTCGATATCAAAAGGTTGTTGAAGATTCAAAAGTGCTAATATTGGTGCAGTATTGATCTTCTCCTTCAAAGTGTTGAAATATTTTTGTTGCTTTCCTTTCCACTGAAAAGTTTTCTTCACACTGGTTAAGGCATGCAAAGGAGTTGCTATAAAGGTGAAGTTGGAAATGAATCTCCTCCAATACTAGGTTGCACCTAAGAAATTCAGACTTTGGTTACACTCTTTGGCTCATGCCAATTTACAATTACATCAATTTTGGAAGGATCAATTTTCAACTGTCCTCCTCCCACGATATGACCTAAGTATACAAGTGCAGTCTTGCCAAATTCACATTTAGACATTTTCACATACAACTTTTCCTTTTGCAAATATCCAATACCTTCTTTACATGCCTTACATGTTCATCCCAAGCCCTGCTAAAAATAAGAATGTCGTCTAAATACACAATCACAAATTCATCTAGGAAAGTCCTGAATACATCATTCATCACCCACATGAAATTTGTCGGAGCATTACAAAGCCCAAACGACATAACTAACCACTCAAATAATCCTTGTTTGTTTTTAAAGGTAGTATTCCATGCATCCTATTATGCGACCCTGATTTGATGAGATCCACTGCGCAAATCCAACTTAGTGAAATAAACGACATTCTTCAATTGATCAATTAAATCATCTATGCGAGGAAGAGGGTATCGATTTTTCACCATGAATTTATTTAAAGCCTGGTAATTGACACACATTCTCCATGTGCCATCTTTCTTTGGCACCATCACGATTGGAGAACCACAAGGAGATGAATTGGGCTTGATGACCCATTGATCCAATAATCCCTATACCTGCTTCTTGATCTCTGTCATCTCCACAACTAACATCCTATACATGCCCACATTAGGAAGAGAAGAATCCTGTTGAAGATGTATCTCATGTTGGATTTCCCTCTTAGGAGGTAATCCATCCAGTTCCTAAAAAATATCATCATACTTAGAAACAATATCAATTAATTCCTTTTTATGAGATGGATCACATCCTTGGAAAGCGTTGGATGTCTCGACATCTTTCTCTCTTACGACCATGAGTACATATCTCTTATTAGTGTTTATCGGTCTTTTCATTTGTCCTGCACTAACAAGTGTTGTATTTACCCTCATGTTGTGAGCTCTAATAATATATTCCACTCCCCCTTTAGTAAGGTGGTATTTGTTCTCATGACGAAAGAAGACTATTTTTCTATCATAAAGATAAGGACTCCCCAACACTATGCCACATATATCAAGTGGTACAACATCCAAATCCACTTCATCAAACAACTTTGAAGTAATAGAAAATCTGATCCTACATTGTTTGGTGACATTAAGCTTTGCTTTATCACATACCCAACCAAGAGGATAGGGTTTTGGATGTGGTTTCATTATAAGACCCATCTTCTTGACAAGTGCTTCAGATATTAGGTTTACTTGGGAACCTGGATTAAATAATGTATCTATCTTAGTATGTTTAGATACAACTTTATATGGAATAACTCATTCCTCTTTCGTTCATCAATATGAGATTCATCATTGGAACTTGAACTAGCATGAAGAGAATATTTACCTTGTACTCCAACCGTTGTAATCTTTCCTTCATCTTCTAAATCAGAACCAAGATCTTGTTGCACTGTAGCAACGGTCTTTGTCTTCCCCTTTCCATCGAATTTTTTCGGTTTCTTTTCTGGATGCAATTTCCAACAATGTTCTTCATCGTGATCGCTTTTCTTGCAATGAGTGCAAGATGGTTTTCCTCCTTCTCTCGTTACTGTAGCAACCTTCTTGTCCTTCCTTTTGAATTTCTTGAAAGTCTTTTGTGGGAAATTGGAAGGTTTCTTCGTGGGATCTTCTTGAACATGTTTCCCCCTGTTCTCAAGGTGAGTGGCTTGCACACAAACTTCATCAAGACTAGTGAGGTTAAACAAGAGAAAAGTATGATGAATATAATTGTGAAGTGCGCCAATATACTTCATTAAAGTTTCATAATAATCCAAAGAAATGTTCAATACAAGAGCTTTCTTCCTAAATTATTTTGTGAAACTTTGTACAGTTTGACCTTTACTCTGCCTTAAATTTTTCCATTCCATCCTTTCTTTATGTAAATACCCTAATGGATAGAACTTCTTCCTTATCTCTGTTTTAAATTTCGACCATGAGGAAAGAAGATTACCACACTTACTTATGTCCTGAAGCTTTCTCTCCCACCATATGAGAGCAGTGCCTTCCAACCGAAGAGAAGCCAGTTGCTCTTGAACTTCCTCTTCATCAATATGCTAAACATGGCAATATACTTCAACTTGTCGGATCCAATTATCTAGTTTTCAAGATTAACATCTCCATTAAACATAGGTAAAGAAAACTTTACATCAATATTTAATAATGGTTTCTTAAAAGAGGCTTTCTAGTTAGAATGTTGAGAGTGATGAGAATGCTCAAAGGAAGAAGAACTAGAACTTGAAGGCGAAGATGGAGGCTTAGGAAGATCTCCTCCAGCCCCTTGGTTTACCGAAGCATCATCATCTGGTAGTGCTTCCTTTTTCTTCCCTTTCTTCTTCACCCTCTTCTTGTAATCTCCATACATTTTCTCGACCATGTCTGACATGCGATAGAAGACCATGTGAAAGTTTTTCTCATGCTCATCACGCTTTTCCTCTTTGGCCATTTTCTTCCTTCGAGATGCAAGGCCAACTTCGGGATTGTAGGTCTTAGGAGATCCTTCACCCTGATTATGCTTGGCCTTGTTATCCCCGATTTCTAGGGATAACTAAGAGATCATGTCTCGATGCCCACAGGTCCTAGACATGGAGTACCGAGAGCAGAACTGACCTGAGTATGGCCCTGGAGGGCCCATCGTTCTACTTCTTCATCAGACTTGTCCTGTCAACAACAATAGCATCCATCACCTTCGTCTTGGACTTGTATAAGAGAAGACTCTTGCTCCATGAGGTAGTTGGTCTAGGTATCATGGTATGTGTCATATTTGATCATTATAACCTTCAGATATATGCATCAAATTCCTTTTATTTCTGATGACTGCTTGGATCTTACACTAACCCACTTGACCATGGTTGGGGGGATTGACAGAGTACCCTAGCAAGCTTGTACCCATAGGTTTTGGTTTTCCACCAAGGGGGATTTTGAAGGGCCATCGTCCGCTCCCATCATATCATCACTCTTAAATCTTATCTCCCACTCATCTGCCCCTTTCCCCTAGTTCGGACATTAGGATGACCTATTTGTGGGGTTACATCTTATCTCGTGGGGAGAAGGGGATAAAGGACTAGAAGGTAAAAGCAGCTGGTAAAAAATAAAATCCATAAAAATGAAACCTAGAGATGCCTCGCCCAGGGATCCCCAAGAAGGAAATAAAAAGCCTCTCAGCAAGAAATAAGAGGGACTTGAAGAAAAATAACAAAACAAGACCTAGCCAAGAGGATGGGGGGTCTCATCACGAGCCATCCCATTATGTTCATGGGTACCTAGAAGTATTACATTGCCATTATCTGGTTACCATGCCAGGGCAATGACCTTTGGTTGCATGGTCAAGGGAAAGGGGGTCTCATCACGAGCCAACCTTATCATTTCTGTGAAAGTGCTTGTGGGTAACACTGTTAGCTCTGGTCACCATGCCAAGGAAGTTTCCTCTAGTTAGTCCTTGAAATAAATAAGAAAAAGCAATAAAGAAAAGAAAGAATAAAGGCAATAAAGGGCTTGGAAATAATTGCATCCATGACAGGTACAACTCACCTTCTACAAAGGCACCCACGGGTAATATCACCCCTGTCTTTCACTCTACCTGTATGTCTAGACATCCTTTGACCACATCACCTCATATTACATGGCTTGGATGATATCCTCTGGAAACTTTCCTTCTCTTATGGATGTTGGCCCAATAGGGCATTTTGTCTTTTTCTTTGGCTTTGTATAGTAGGTCATTGTAATGTCTTTGAGCTATTGGATGATATATCAGGGGTTTTATGCAAGCATTTGATAAAATTAATGATGAGATATGATTGAAATTACTATGATCCCTGTGACTAATGAGCCCATGGAGGGCGAAGTTTTTGATGTGTAGGATCATGCTCAATGGACAGGTAGTAGTTGGACTGGTACACATGGGGAGATGATTAGTTCGGACCTCCATGGGGCTGAGGAGCCCATCAGATGGTTGTTGGGACCCCATTAGGGGCAGAGACAGGACAGTGACTGGTCGAGCCTTTGCACAAGAGAAGAAGGAGAACGTTTTCATCCAGGACACCTTGGCTGAGCCCAGCCCAGGGGGGTTGACCCACTACAGGTGGAACGTGCCCCTTTTGATGCCCCATGACCTCATCTAGGAGCCATGATGTCACCTCTAGTGTATGGCATATTGAAAGAGTAGTTTGGCACATGTGGCAGAGTTTGGAGGCCCAAGGAGGGCCAACGTTTGTCATCTTGTGTTGCATTTTGCCCTAAAAAGGGCCAACGTCTCCCTCAAAGGGGCTTGACGTCCTGTTTATTGCTCATTTAGGGTTTTATTTGAGAGTTTAATGTAGAAACAGTATGATTGTGATTATTAGCCTTGTCGGCTATTTTTAATGACCTAAAATTAATTAAAAGGTCATGATACACTATATATTGAGGATGTTTTCCCCTCCTTTGGACATAACACATCACTCACTCTCCTAGTGAGGTCTGATTTTTGTGCCCTATTATGGTTATTGGTTATTTTGAGGGAGGCGCACTTGTTTGGAGAGGAGATTTTTGGCAATTTATGGTGTTTTTCTTGAAGGAAGGTTTACAACTAGGGTTTGCATGCTATTTTCTTGATGATTTGTAAGTATTTTTCCGCAAAACTTCTTGATTGAATGGTTGTAGTTTAATTTCTTGCATTCTATTTATATATATAAATTTATGAATCAAAACCCTAGGGGACAAACACACAAGTAGGTCGTTGTCTCATGTCCCCTGATAGAAAAACCTTTTAAGCCATTGAAGAAGAAGAAGAGAGCCTAGCCATTGCTACACTCATTCTATATTCTTCCCTTAAGCTAGCCATACTTTTAATTTTCAAGAGAAAGAGGACGTCCCAGGCCTAGGTTATCTACACCTAGGGCCATTTTTCTTTTAGGGTTTGATGAAAGAGCCTTGCCTTTGCAACACTCTCCCTCTTTAAACTCTTTTGTCTTGATTTTGTCTGTCTTTGAGCTAGCCATTTGCCAGGAAGGAGGAGAGAGCACGAGGCCTTGCTTAAGCAACACCAGAGTGAGCCTCTCTCCCCTAGGGTTCTGTTTTCAAAGCTCCGCCATTGCAGCACTTTGAAACCTTTCCCTCTTGTCCTTTAAATATCATACTCTTCAACTTATGTGTCCTTCATATTTTGACCCCATAACCCTAGGCACTGATCTTTAGCCTCCAACGTTGAAGTGAAAGTGATTGAAACAACTCTCAAAAACCTTAAATTTGAAACCCTAACTAACAAACTAACCCTAATTAGGCTGACGTCACAGTTGGTTATCTCATCTTGACGCAGCAAATGTTGATAATAAGCAATTAGATGATGGTTAAAGGAGTTTATTAAATAAATGGTTGATTGGATATATTGTTTGCTGCGTCATCTCAATAGTTATTGGTGAATTGATATTTTTACATTGTTGTATTGACAAAACGTTGAGCTCATCAATACATGTTGTTTTATTGCTTATATATAATTTTCAGATAGTCATATGAAGTACTAACCCACTGAGTTATAGCATGCATATATATATTGTATTGTTTTCATCTTGTTCCGAGTAGGTGTTTTCATTTGGGCATACACTTCATTTATTGGCTGATTAGCCGGATTATCTGACCTTCGATGGTAACCTGTGAGGGGGAAACTTTGCCTTGATTCTTATACTTTAGCCTCTTCAAAGCCCCAGGTTGTCGGGGACGTCTCCCCTGGGTTAACCTCCCTAAATAGAAAGAACCTCCCCATTGAGGTGACATTGGGTGGGGAAGGTTCCTGTTTCGCCAGCTTGGCCTTTATCCTTTAGCCTTTTTAACCTAGCTGCAAATGGTGCGATAACAGGCCCTAGTAAGCATTCATACTCAACAATTCAAGTCAAAGACTACTGCTCTTATACCAACATGATCCAGGATCTTTTTGTCCAGTGACTTATCAAATAATTGTATTAAATGAGCATAAACTAAAGTACACCATAAAGAAGGAAAAGATCAAAAGGAAAGAGACATAATCATGAACACAAAAACTTTATAACAGAGTTCGTCCCTGGTGGACTACGTCTCCAGGTCCTGCTCTCAAATGGTAGGCCTTTTTATTAACTTTGCAATAGAATTGGGCAAAATACATAAGTATACCTCATTCTGGAGTTAAGCTACAAAAGATTTGCTCATATCAGAAAACAAACATCACCACTGCGTTCGTGGCATCGAATTACCTAAAAATGACTATCTCCACGCCTCGATTCGAGTCTGGCACTTTTAGGAGCAAGAGACACCCATGTCTCAGTTTCTGTGCCTACACCTGCAATTAATTACTAGAAAATTTTCTCGAAATGCGTGTCCAGTCCGTACGACTGCGCCTTGGTCTCTCTTATTACCTCCTTACACTGGAGGAAACCCCTTTTTATACTAAAATCTGGGCGGTTGTGCATTAAAAGGTGGTTGGGCACATTGGTTAGTGGATACTATTTAAAGGCTTTGGTTAGGTGGAGGTCCTGGGGTCGAATCCCGCGGGCCTCCCCTTTTTAACACATGGTTGCAATCGTTACTATATCTGGCGAAGATTTTGGTGGAGGCGGCTAGTTTAGTGGTTGGTTGAATATGCCACCAAATATGGTGGAACCACCACCATATTTGGCAGTCTTTATTATATATATATATATATATATATATATATATATATATATATATATATATATATATATATATTAAATTTTGGTTGTTGGGCGTCATTGGGCATTTTCCCACTGCCACGTGGCATCCAACCATTGGCCCATGTCACCTCGTTGTACAGTCACCTGCCACATCATCTTGCCACATGTTGTATGGATGCCATGTCAGCCTGCCACGTAGTGTATGGATGCCACGTGTCCTGTATGTACTACCACATGGAAAATTTTCATTGGTCCACAAGTAGGCCCAAAAGGTCCAAAAATGAGCGACACATGGTAGCCTATCGTGCTGCCACATCATCATGCTGACATCAACATGACACGTGTTGCCCTTTGTGCTTGCCATGTATGTTGTATGGACGATGATGACATCTATACTAACATTGACATCAACAGTACGGATGTTGACTCATCCTTGTTGACTAGGCTAGGTTGACCAAAACTTTGACCGCAAATATCTTTTAATCCATAACTCCGTTTGACGAGTCGTTTACATCGTTAGAAATGTTGCGACGCGCTCTTCGATATTATGCCATTTTCACTAAGTTTTGGGAATTTTGAATTTTTTCCATTTCTCTGTCTACTGAAGCCATTATGAGCGTCCTGAGTTGCCTCTATGAGTTTTGAGTTGTTCTTAGCCTTCTCTGGATCCTTTTTGGATCACATAGGAGGATGAAGGCATGAGTATTTTGGGTGTACATGTAACAACCATTAGAAAAATATAAGACAATGAAAGGAATCAAGATGAAATTTTTTAAGTATGTAAAGGTATGGTACATTACCCCTATCAATGCCTCCCAGTAGTACCCATGTTCCCCAAGCATGACAACACTAGACTAGGACAAAAATGATGGCCACCAAGGTGAAATATGGAAAAAAACATAAATTCAAAGAAATGATCATCCATTATCTAACTTCAACCCATTATCCTCACCTAAATGTTTGGTGCATTAAATGTGATGCTTTATATGAAACAATGACTAGTTCACCTCATGTGTCTCGGACGACCATCATATAATGAACTATGTTGATCAAGTGAAAGAGATGAGTTGATAAATGATGAGGGGGGATGCATCTAAGGGGTTTTTGTATGTGGAGAATGTTGATGATCATCTCTGGGATCATTGTGGACCACGAGCCACGATATCCTTTAGTTACCCCTAGGTCAGAGGGGGTAAAAATCACAAAAAATGGTGAGAGTGTTCAACTACCTTTGAGTCCCTTAGGGAAGGGAGACAAAAAGACCATGTCCTTTTAAAATAAGAGTATGGAAATCAAGAAAAAAAATTAGCTCATCAATGTAGATCCAAAACAATGTGGAAGGGAGGGGGAATCCCTATTTGACCCCAATGGTGCTCTTGATATGTTAGAGAATCCTTGCCGTGTGCAAACCCTTCCTGCAAACATCTCATAAAGCCTCAAGATGGCCATAATGAGGGACTAATGGAGGCTATTGTACTACAAACTTTGGACTAGGGTTTCTCTTGGGACTGAGTTAACACCTTCCAAAATTCTAAGAAATAAGAAAAGGATTTGAAAGACCACTATCGAGGCTCCTCAATAATAACACCAAGTGTGAAAATGTGATCCATTATTTGGTAGTTATTCCTGAACCCTTATTTATATATGGCATTGAGTTTGTTCCTATCAAAAATTTGATACCCACATATTCAGAATCATGGCATAGAATATGGAAAAAGTGTGACCATGATATTGGGAAGGATGAGAAATCCACCTGGTTGAAGAGATCAACAATGTGGGATGTAAGAGAATCCAAACCATGCTTGTGGAATTCAGCCTAGAATCCCTCACCATTAGTTACTCTACTTGAATTGAAAACCTGGATAGTTGTATCAATGTCTCCTAAGAAAACAAAATAACTAAATGTGGCAGGGGGGGGTGAGAAGGGTAGGGGTTTGAGTTGGTAATTCATAGATTGAAGTAACACGTGAGAGCCAAGAGTTGTTTTTTTTTTAACAATACGTGATTGAGCACCAGAAGGAAATCGATCTCAAGGACAAAATCATGGAATGAAGAAATTCCAGTGGACTTGTTGCAGTTGGAGTTCCTAGAGTTGAAACTCTAAGAATTCTTGGTCGAATGTGTAACAACCCTAGTAGAATATATGTTTAGGGAATTATTAAGTAAAATTTATTAGGTAATTAAATTTTCTAACATATTATTAATTAAAGAAAGATTGGTATAATGATACTAACTAAATATTTATTTAATGGTTACAATTTGATTAATTAATTGATTAATTAATTACATGTTACATTCATTGACATGGGTATTAAATTAATAGGGTTAATAAATTATAAGTTTAATTGGTTAAAGACTTACATACACGGAAAGGGATAAGATATTAATTATAAGGGGATAAGGTAATAAATATGTAGGAAGGAAGTAAATGAAAAGAAGGCGATGAAGGAGGGATATGGGTGGAGGAGGTTACGAAGGAAGGGGATCATTCGATGGGGAATTTGATGGAGGAGGGTTCTCTTGGATTTGCACAGGAGTTGAGTTCTGTAGTCGGGAAGGTTTAGTACAAGGGCACCGGTTTGCTGGAGGTTTTGGGCACGGGGGCCAGGATATCCATATGATATCCTAGAGCTAGGAAGTTGTCCTAGTTGGTAGGGTGGAACAAGGTTTAAGAAGTGTTGGATCCAGTTCAGCCACGAACAACCAGATCGACGGAGGAATTAGCATCATACCAAGGTATTTTAAAATTATGTATTTGTTTTATTCTGTTATAAAATTAATATTCGTTGATAAATTTAAAATGCGTATGTGTTAAATTAAAAGGAATTATTGAATTTTCTGAAATCAAGTAGCAGTTACTATTTTGTTTGTAGAATTAATGGATGTTAAATTAATATGGCCACTACAAAATGCACTGGAACCTTGAATACAAGTGGTACAACTTGAAGGAATGTAGATCATAGAAGGGGGTATGCTTCCTTGGGTTGTGTAGGCTAGTGGGGAATGCGAGCTTGTTGGATAGAACTGCTACTAGAAATATAAACTATGATATCCTTATGTATGTTTTGGGACAAAGTTCCTATGTATGCATATTTTTAGGTTGGAGTGCCTATGTATATAAACATTGACTGGACTACCTATGCAAATTCGGGGCCATAGAGCCTAGAAAAGAGAACACATTGAGAACATAGGGAAAATCGCCTTTGCTCTGTGTCTTGGATCACTGAGCATTGAAGTCCAATGTTGGGTGAAGAGTTATGTTAAGGCATACACCAAGAGATAAGAAAAACAATGTTGAGGATGGATGAGAAAATAAAAGCATAAAAAAGGCCTAAGTAGCAGGAAATAGGCAAAGGAGCAAGGGCATGGTGAGCACATGGAGAACTAGTAAAATTAGCTAGGTCTAAAATGAGAAAAACACATTTCTTAGGGATTTTTCTTGTTACGATATTTAGACACTTAGGTGTTAGTTAAGATCAACTTGGTCTAATGTGTCATTAGGTAAAAGTGTGTTTATTTAGTATGCATTAGTATGTATTTGTAGTTAGGAAATATGACGGTCATGATATGTTCCCGACATAGAGTGATCTGACAGATAATATTCTCCTCGATCTTAATGGCTACATTGATCTATGGATTAACACTCGATTGGTCCATGATATTTATTTAAAGAGAATGGAGGGTCATTTGTTGATGATTAATTTTGAGAAACACTATTGTAAATCTCTTTGTAAATTTTTCTTTTTCATTGATAAATTTCTCCAAGTGGCCACGTTGGTTGGGGCTGTGGATGTTTCCCCGTAGGGGTTTTACCATGTGAAAGCATTGATGTGTTTATTTTTTATCTGGTTGTGTGAGTGGTTATTGAATGTGTTTGTCCTCTGTTGGAATACTGTGTTGTCGAACATGGTATTAGAGCACATTTGAAGACCCACTCTTGTTGTAGATCGAGATCATGAATCTGTGTTGCCTCATCTTTGGTTTATGCCATTTTGTATATTTCTAGGCCGAGAGGAATCTTCCATTACATACAGATCACTTGTTTAATTCTGGAACTATTTTCATTTCACTTGAAAAGGTTTCTATTTTCCCAATATACGACCATTTTAGTCAAATCCAGAGGTATAAAGCCCAAATACACCCTTCTAGATTTTTGCAGAGATAATATTTCAGTTTTCAGTTTTCGGTTTTTTTTTTTTTTTGACTTTCTTGGTTGCTATTCTTTTCGATCTACATATTCTCTTTTCCCTGTGCCCTATGCAATCTTAGAAATTCATAAACAAATCAAAAAGGGTTTTCATATCTACGTATGCTCTTTGTCGTGCGCTCTGTGCGATCTCGATAAATCTGAAATATAGGGAAAACTTGCATTTTCTGGGTAAGCTAACCGAGATCTAACCCTTGTTTTCATCGAGAAGAGGATTTTTTTTCTTGTGTCAAAAGAGTTTTTTATGAGCACGCTCTCCAAGGTTGTCTTGCACAACAACACTTGTAATCCTCCTTCTAAACAATACAATATGTTTTTCACTAGCTCACCTAAAAGTTGGTTTATTGAGTAATAGGTCTTGAGTTCAAGGTTCTCCCCCATGTCAAACATTGGTGGGAAACTTACTGGGAGAAAAGTTCCACAGAGGAATATGGAATATATGGGGTCGAGCCCACTTGGGATTTTTGTGTGGATGTGGTCAAGGAACAATATTACCATGTTGATAACTATGAAGACCAGTACATGAGATGGACCACACTGTGGCAAGAGAAGAGACAAGCAGTGTCGGAGTTCATAAATGCTTTCCATACCTTGCACACCAAGCTGGGTATCAAATACTCTAAGCGGCATCTGGTTCTGAAATATCGTAGGCCTTTGCATAGGTACATCCAAACCAAAATCGATTTCCTAAAAATCTCATCACTGGGAGTTTCCTATCGATATGTTGTCAAAATCGAACATAAATTTAGGCACCCGAACAAATGGGAGTTCGGATATGCAAATCCGCAACAACCAAAGCATGGTAAAGACGACCCTAACCAATAACCTTTCGACAACTAGTCCAAGACACAAGAAAATAAGGGGAAAGAAAAGATGAAGAATGACACTGGAAAGTGGTGTGACTTCCACAAAATCCCCTAGCACAACACCGATGAATGTCACTCGAAACAGTCATTGGTGGTCGAGGTCAAAGAAAAGGATCTGAACCTTGATTCAAAATCTAATCCAGAAAATATTGGAAACAAACAGACCATCGATGCAGACCCTACTGCTAATGTCGCGACTACAACAATTCAACCAAAGGAACTAGTAGATCCCGAAGAGGGGGAATGGCTCTTCCATTCACAGATGTGGGTGAAGGGGACCCCGTTGCATTTCATTGTTGACAATGGTAGCCAAAAGAAGCTCATCTCAGATAAGGTCATCAAATAGATGGGGTTGTCGACAACACCACACCCTCAACCATACAACATCGGGTAGCTTCACCAAGGACGAGATCTTTGTGTCAGCCAGCAGTGCCACATGTCCTATGGAATCCAACCCTTCAAGGATGAGGTAGTGTGTGATGTTTCCCCTCTTGATGTTTGTGATGTTGTTTTGGGCCAACCATATATGTGGAAACGTCATGTTGTTTATGAGTCTTGACCCCGTAGTGTCATTATTACTATGGGGGACCATCTCTACAGGATACCAAAGGTAGTTCTAACGATTTTTCCACCAAAATAGTGCCGCAAGGTAATCTCTCATATTGCAAAATTAATCATCTTCATAGTTTGTTCAAAGGATGCACATAAGGCTACTACAACCACTGCAACCTCAACACCTTCTATCAAGCAGAAGCATATTGCAAAAGAGAAAGCATATATTGTTTCTTCACCTACAATGTTTCCTACACAATACCCCATCAAGCCCAGAAACAACAGTTTGGTGGAACAGATTCAACCCTGCCAGTAACAGGTGCATGACAGCCTTCCACAGACTAAGCAGCACAACTTCTCCAACAAGGAACGAAGCCCACCAAGATTCAGATTCAGAAAATGATTTCCACTCTTCCTTGGTAACTCAACACAATGGAGACTATTGTTCCCTAAGGGGGGAGGATTGATCCAAGTGGATATTGGTGGCCACCCACTTGTTCCAAATTCCAACTTCCTCATCTTGACAGTTTTCAGTTCAACATGTTTCTCTGTAATGGGGAAATTTCTTTGTAATTGTGGGTTCAACAATTATGAGGGTGTCCTGAAGCCCTACACAACATCCAAGTGGAAATTAGTGGCCGCACACCTATTCCAACTAGCTTATTTTGGAAGTTTGTGTCAATACATCTTTTTGTACTTTCGGGGCCGTTTTAGGGCTCTAAACAATGTTTTTTTTTTCTTTCCACAGTCAAATTGTAGATGAAGTCAAAATTTGATGACAGAATGTGTAGTTCTCTAAAATACCTTTCTGACGGGCTATCACGCGCCTAAAACGGAGGTCGTATGCAAAAGTTGTGACCCCGGGAAGTTGAGGTACCAACTTACCCATCAGGGCCCACATAAATTTTGGCATTTCATCTCCTATGGTTAGGTTTTTGGATGTCTAGGGTTTCGGCATTCATGTTTATCATAAAAATGCCTTCAGACCCTCATTGTAATCATCTTCTTGGGAATGAGCGTAGTCGACACATCTCTTCTCAGAGATAAAGCTGCCACCATTCTAGTGAGTCTTGCACTCTGTATTTTCACAGTCTCTGTACATTTTTTTCATTAATAGAAATCATGTATTGTTGTATTTCTATGTTTCTGGAAATTTTTATGTGTATTTCATTAAAACATATTTTCTTTCATTTTGTTCCGAAAATAATCCAGATTAATAGGCTGTTGAATTCATGTTTTATTAGTGGATCATTTCCAAGGGGTGTTGACTTCTGGAATATATCTAGAATATGGTATCTAAAATGTGTTATTGGGTTTTGGATTTAATGGAACACCTCCATGTTTCTCTTCTCTTTTGTGGCATTCTCTTTGGCTCTCTTGATCCTATTAGTGCTAAGAATTGTTCCCTTGGTAGTCTAGTGTTCAAAAGCATGGGATATACTACTTTAGTTTTATTTGGGACTAGATGTGTAGGTATTATTAATTTGGGCTATAGACAATTCTAGAAGTATAGTGCTCTGGTTGTATTGCTATTAGGATTGTGAAATTGAAGAGTTTCCTTATGTGTTGGAGATAGTCCTAATCAAATTGGATACAATTTGGCTCAGAGATCCTATGTTCTGGTTTTAGAAATCATGGACTTCAGGGAACTTTAGGAGATTCATAGAACTCTACAAAGACATGATGAGTCTATTCAATACAATATGTCATCTATATTCTCAGTGACCTCTAAGGTTCATGAGAACGAACACCAATGAGCTACTCAAAATGAAACAATTATGAATCTCCTGGTCTAACAAAGACATAAAATTGATGTTTTGGAAGCAAAGTGCAACATGTTCAGGAACATGGCTATCAACCTTGGCAAAGACTCCCACTCCACAACTTCAAACCAGAGGATGTCAATCAACTATGTACAATAAGGCTTCAAGGAGGAGGAGACAATACATCAACTGAAATATAACATAGAAATTGAACAAAAGAACTATGTCCCCTCCAATGTAGGCCAGGAAGAGGCTATCAACCATCATGTGTTTCACTAATTTATTATGTTTTTCAAAGTAATTAGAATATTAGCCTTAGGTGTCTTTTTAAAGAAATTTACTTTCAAGAATAGCTAGGATGTAATATTTATAAACATTTGTGAACCTTTTTATGTGGCTCGGGAGTGCCACCAATTTTGTATGAAACACTTCATCAATACTTACTTCCTATATGTTTTATTGTTTAGTTCTAATACAACACTTTTATTTCAATTAAAAAATTAAAATATTATCGAGTATGAAATAAACTTAATTATACACTAAAATAAATTTAATCATTACACTAAGTACTTTATAATGTTATAAAAATTTAATCATTACACTAAGTACTTTATAATGTTATAAAAGCATATTAAACATCTACTAAAATTTGAATTTAAAATAGAAATTAATAGAAATTAAATATTATTAAATTTATATAGTCAAAATGATTCATAATAATAATATATAAATTTTTATATTCAAAATTATATATATATATATATATATATATATATATATATATATATATATATATATATATATATATATATATATATTTTTNTATATATATAATTTTGAATATAAAAATTTATATATTATTATTATGAATCATTTTGACTATATAAATTTAATAATATTTAATTTTGATTGAATGTTATACCAATTGAATTTTATGACATCTATTGGTCGAATGATATATTAAAAAACTTTAAAAAGCACTTAATATACTAGTTGGGCACGTGCTCGCGTTACACGTGGCCGTGTTATCCAACGGCTACCACTATAACCTTCAGGTGTGCCCACGAGGTCCCATACGCGTTACACGTGGTCGTGTTATCCAACGACTACCACTATAACCTTCAGGTGTGCCCACGAGGTCCCATACGCGGCACACATTGTAAGTCGGGGGGAATTGAACTCGAAACCTCATGGAACTTCATTTTCACGGCACTTGCCAATTGAGCTGCCCCCCGGGGACACTTTCATATCAACTTTATTAATGAAGAACATATCACATTTTTTTTTATAAAATAAAAGATAATTAAATATTGTTATCAAATAAAAAATAATTAAATAGTATTTTAATTTTTATGAATTATTTTAATAATAAATTATTTAAAATATTATAAAATTTAAATAAATTTTATAATCTCTATCATTTGAAAATAATAAATAATAATAATATAACATATACCCCAGATTAATTAAAAAATAAAAAATTAAGAAAAAATATTATACAATAGTCCAGCAACATTTTCAAAACACAACTCTAACATAAAATTCCCCTTAAAAAAATTGATACGATCAACCACATTAACACTATCAAAATATAAACTCCAAAAAACATTATACACTCAATTGATATAAAAACATGTAGAATAGATTTTCAAAGATGGAAAATTGCCACAACGTTCAAAAGGCACGTGTACTATTAGTTAGCAATAATCTAAACATCAAGAAAACAACATTCACAATTTACCTAAGCATTAAGAAAATAATATTTACAATTTAAAAATATAAAACTTTAATATATTAGTAATATTTGATATAAATTTAATATTATTAATTTAGAGTTGTGTTAAATTTATCAAGTAAGTATGGAGATTGTCGGACACGGAGAACTTTGTGTAAGGAAAATGGCCCGAGCTCGGGATCCTGGAACCCTAGTCGCGCGCACAGGCAGCCTCGGCCCTTTCG
>ML793923.1:139144-169079 GCA_009831015.1 Picea engelmannii
GGCTAAACAAGAATCTGCAAAGGTTAAGAAACATACTAAAGGATTTCACCTTCTTCAAGTGCTACCATATTCTCAGAGATTCAAATAAAGAAGCAGACAAATTAGCCAACGAAGGCTGCCTTTTGCCACAAGGAGAACTCAGTTTAAATGGTGGGGACCCAGTTAAAAAATGTATTCCTTGAAAGGGGCAGCAGCTTGCAAAAGATCGTAGAAGGCAGCAAAAGCTTGAGAAAGACAGCTGGAACAGAAGCGGAAACACAGTGCTGAAACATAGACGCTGAAACACAGTGCTGAAACACAGATGCTGGAACACAGATGCTGGGATATAGAAGCTGAAACACAGTGCTGAAAGTGACGGATCTTTTGCTGAAACACGGTGTTGCAGCAGCTGAAACTAAGTGTTGTTATATATGCTGAAACACAATGTTGTAACAGTTGCTGAATCACAGTCTGTTACACATGCTGAAACACAGTTTGTAACATACGCTGAAACACAGTTTTGTTAAAAATGCTGAAACACAGCGTTGGAACAGATGCCGAAATTTAGTGTTGGAAATTTTGCTGAAACAACGATGGATCTTATGTTGAAACAGTGATGCAACACACTTTGTAACTGAAATTGTGGCTCTGCCACCCCTCTAATAAAAACTATAACCGTTTTCGTTAAAAAAAATAAAAAAATTATCAAGTATGAAAAAGCATTTTATTTGTTTTTTTAATTAAGTTCACTTTATTTTTAATTTTTATTAATTAAGAAGATTTGAATTTTTATTAATTAAGTAGATCACCTAAATATCTCAACACCTTCTCTATATTAAATTATAGAACATCTAATTACGCTCGATACAATTATTATTATTATTTAAATAAAAACAATAATCATAATTTTTTAAATAAAATTGTTATTTTCGTGAAATAAATAATTATATTATCAAATAAAGATACTTACAACAATATAACAATAAAATTAAAAAATTCATATCTTAGAAATGTGAGTATTTCTCCCAATAGAAAGGGATTCAACGGGATTCAACATATTTAAGGGAAAAAATGAATTTCACTTTAATAAGTAGAGTCAATTCTTATATAAACAACCTTAGTGCCCGTATAGGCTAAGAGGGAAAGATTCCTTGTGAAAAGTAACATTATATTAGTTTTTCTATTAAAAAAAACCAATATTGCATAGTGAAATTGTGTGTCATAATGATTTGTAACCAATATTGCATAGTGAAATTGTGTGCCATAATGATTTGTAAGTGTTTCTCACGAGAGGACCTTTCCAAAAAAGTTAACCAACAAAAAATACTTAAATTCGATATAAACTATGTCCAAAAGATATTGACATATAAACATTTTGGAGATGCTCAATCATTTCATCCTTACAATAAAGCAAGCATGCAATTAATGTAACACCAACTTGATGAAGCCTGTAATGATAGCTAAGCCTCGGTGAAGCATAAGCCACCGACATCTTTGTACTTGAAACAAGAATGAGATTTCCAAATGGAATAACACATCCTTAACCAATGTGGTTCAAAATCCCTCACCCTCCCCCTTTTGTTTAAGCATGAGACAATGTCAAGGTGTATTTTAAAACATCATAAAAGTCCGTAAGCACATAGATGTTGAAGGTTTCCCAAATATTCCAGTGAAAAACCCTCTAGAACATGCCTAACTTGTGGAGTTGTATTTAAAAATAAATTAAAAAGCTTATAGGAATCATCCTAGAAATGACCTTAGTAAACAAGATATGACCTTAGTAAACAATTTTGTATGGATGATGTAAATTTTGAGGTGGAGTTGTATTTAAAAATAAATTAAAAAGCTTCTAGGAATCATACTAGAAATGACCTTAGTAAAGAAGAAATGACCTTAGTAAACAATTTTGTATGGATGATGTAAATTTTGAGATATGTTTAGATCGTGCCAAGTTAAATATATTTTTGAAATAAAGCTTCTTTTAATTATTTATAAAACATAATTTATAGATCTTTATAAAAAAAAATGGTGGGTTGTACATACAACCACCACATGCATAAATATAAATTATTAAAAGCTTCAAGCATGATTTACAAATACAAAACAAACCTAATTGTTCAAAGAAAAAAATAAGAGCATCTAGAACTTTATCCTACCTACCTTTATTTCCTTTGTATTTCTTGGCATCCATCCCTCCTTTTCCCTCAATTGAGGCACTAGGGACATTCGTAATCATCAATTGAATATTATCTTCAAGGGTTTGAAGACTAGTCACATCATCATGGTCAGAAGAATCACATTCATGAGTCATTTTCCCTGATCTAAAGGAGGGTCCTGACACCACATA
Organism: Picea engelmannii; assembly: GCA_009831015.1. Lineage (NCBI taxonomy): Eukaryota > Viridiplantae > Streptophyta > Pinopsida > Pinales > Pinaceae > Picea > Picea engelmannii. The sequence goes on from ML793923.1 coordinate 141,471, forward strand.
TTCCCCATCATTGAATGGTCATCCCTTAGCCCCGGGAGGGGCAGCTAGAGGCTATAAAGTACTAGAAGGATCGAAGATTTGAGATTTGAAAGTAGTTGCAGTTACACCAGGGATGTATGCAAAAGGATTGGAAGGATCCACCTTATTGAGTGTGCTCTTTGAGTTCTTTCACCAAGAAAAAGACTTTTGATTCACATTAGTCCACTTGAGGCCCTTTTCTTTTGGGCAAGAAGCCACTAGGTGCCCATGCTAAAAGTAGATCCTACACCCAAATGTGATATGCTCATAATTTACAAAGTGGATCAAGCTATCGTTGTCCTACCATGAGATGACTTGACTTGGAATCCATTAGCATAGATCCATGTAAATACAGAGGTGAGAAAAAGTAGTGGAATCTTTAGCCATGGTAGCTTCACTACTACAGACATACTTGCACAATATGTCTCTAATAAATTTTATGGATTTGGGCTCTATAATTCTAGGGGAAATTTTAGTAGTCTTTCCCGAAGCAAACTAGGGACAGGGCTTTAGTGTAAGTGTGAAATAAGTTTCTATGATTTCATGAATAAGCTAGTGCCTCCCATAAACCGTGAGACTTAAATTACTACTTCCAATCAATCCTCAATAGAATCGAATTGAAGAACAAAGAAGCATTTGGTTGGCAGATGAATATCCATGACTTTCATGAGAAAGGGGTCCCATCATGATTGAATCTACATATCACTCCATGCTTTTTGAGATGGATAATCTCATGCTCCACCCATTCGGCCTTTAGAACAATGTCTAGGATTGCCACCTTTTCCACCTAGAATGTTCAAGAAGGAGGTGAAGAAAAGGCTAAAGGTAACCCACCCAATGCAAAACCAAAACCCTTCACATTAGGTTTGATCAAGGTCTCTGTGAAAGATACACGAGGCCACCCAAATTGGGCTTTAACTCCTTAGTAAGGGAGCAAGGTAGAGCTAACTCCTCCAAAGAAAGTGCAAGACCTTGGATGTCCATGGCAACCACAGAATCCCATGGATCAACTATCATAGTGGAATCCACAGAGGGTTGGATAGTCGTCACTACAAGAAAAGGTAGTTTAGTGGTAGGCAAAGGGGGGAAAAGAAGGCCAGGGTGCTTCCATGGTTGGTTGAGAAGGAAGAGCGTCTGAGGTAGGAGGGATGCAAGCTCCAAATGCATCCATGAGAGAAAAATACCCACGCTAGTGCCCACAGATTCAAAGAGAGGAGAGAGGTATAGGGTGTGATGATTCCTTTCCATGGCAAAAACCATCAATACTAAGCCTCTAGTAAAAAAAAAATTAACATTAAGATGTTGACAAAGATTCACACATTTTGTCTTGACATATCTTAAATAGAACAATGATTAGCATGCATTTCACTTCTACAATGACCTAAAATAAAACAAATAGACCATTTTAACAAAACTTGACCATAAACTTGATCTCTTTCATTTTAGACCCTTTTATGTTTTCAAACTAGACCCATACTGGTAAACAATATTAATCTAGCAATACAAAGTCTTTTACTTGTCAAAATATCTTAACAAAATAAATTGCAATAACCTTGACTAATTTGACCTGCCAACAATGATTACAAAATGTCTTAATAACCAAAATTCTTATATTTTCCTTGCATAATCATTAGCCAAAACACATTCATCTCCTCTTCCCAAATCATAGAATCGACCTAAAGTAGGCCATTCATCTTCATATCACCCCTCCATTGCACTAGATACTCAATTATGATAATTGAAGGTAATTCATCTTCTTATCACCCCTCATTTGCACTAGATACTTAATTAGGATCATTGCTTCTACCTTTTCCCCAATAACATTGTTTCAATTCACTTTGTGCTTGCCTTGTAAGATAAAGGCTTGAATCTCCTTAACTAGCATCATAATGACTCAAACCATTACATCAACCATACCCACAATAATCCTCTTCATTGGATTTGCTAAGAAAAAACCATGACAACAATCTATTTTCTATCTCGGGTTTCCCTTCTTGCAACATCCTTCTTCTTTTGTGCTTATGTTGTAATATTTTTCTAGCCAACGAAAGACTAGAGTTTACAAGTATAGATTCAATGACAAACAAAAGTTACATGATCGAGAACCTACATAGGTCCAAAAGTTACATGTAGTGATGTAAAATGTATTGTCTCTAGCTTTTGTCCAACTAAATATATATATTTTCCTTTTTCTCATAGTGGGGGTTCAACCTCAACAATTTCTCTGGTCTAGATCCCTAGATTGTCATAGATAACCCATCGGTTGCCACTTGGGGGCCCCACCATTTTTCTACCTCTCACCCAACCTAAGATTTATCATTGTGACACTCTCAATTTACCAAGTTGTTGGTGAAAACAAACATGAGTTGACCACGAGGGTGCCAAAAGGACTTGAACCCATGGCATCCAGTAGTCCAATGCACCATAGGAGGTCGAATAATTGACATAGATATAGGTGAAACCCAATACATCTAGATATTCAAGGTAAAAATCGATGACTTTACTTGACCAAGAAGGCAACACACACCATCTTTACCCAAAGTCCAAGTAAACCAAATCAAACAACCAAGATTATTTTTTTCCTTAAATTGTGAAAAATTAGGGATTGTCTAACAAACAAAATCAATTGATGGAGGACCATGTTTGTCCATCTAATACACAACATTGTAAATTGTACCAACTCTTTCCATTGTCCAAGAGAACACAAAATAATGACTAAGATCAAATCCTCTACTTTGGATGGTTACCAAAGTAATGAACATTAATTGTATCCACTATCAAAATAATGGGACGTTATAAACAACCTTAATCTTACACGATTACAAAAAAGAGAGAGAAATGGGGGAATAAAATTATATCTCGATGCCAAGATTCTCAAATACTTACAATTTACTAATTTGAGAGGAATTGTCAAAATGCTTCCTTTAAACTCAAGTGTTGATCATCCATCAACGATTAAAAGATGAAACACCATATCAACCCATATGATTAATACCACACTCAACCCAATTTAACAACCATGACAACCCGAACCAAGTTAGAAAAGTTCACAAATTATTTCTGGACTCGTCAACAGGGGCTACATCCAGGTTGGGGATTAGCACAGACCCAAACCAAGATCCAAGAAAACACCCAAAAGAAAACAAGCGACGAGGCAGAAAATCGACTCATCAACTAATAAGGGAGGTGGGAAACTATATGATCAACTCGGGACAAATTCACAAGATCTCTGAGAGCTCTTTCTCCCACCCACCAAATTGTTAACTATGAAGATCCTCACCTGGAATATCACAAGGCTAAATGGAAGATCCAAACAAAGGATTCTCCGAAACTGCATCAAAATGGAAGACCCTGATATACTCCTGATACAAGAGACAAAATGTGCAGGGAAAACTGCACAAGATATCCTCAAAAGATGTTGGTGTAACTGTGAATCCTATCAAACAGAAATGAAAGGGGCTTGAGGGGGCCTGGCCATACTTTGGAATCCTGCTACAGTCATCCTTGATCAAGGATTCTCCACTCCAAATACCATCACAGCGCACTACAGAGCCATAAGTTCGGACAAAGAGGGAATGATCACAAACACGTATGGACCGTAGAACAACCAAGACAAAGACCTCTTTCTTCAGAGCCTAGCCTACCTAGGTTCTCTAGTTGAGCGCAAGCAATGGATCATCGAGGGAGAATTCAACATGATTATCACGCAGGAGGAGAAAAGAGGGGGGGGGGGGGGGGGAATTCCTGGAGCAAGATAGCATAAAATTCTAGGAACTCATAGAGAATCTCCGACTAGTCAACATAGAGAATAGCAATGGTACCTACACCTGGACCAACAAAAGATCTGGTCACCAACAAATAGCCTGCAGGCTAGATCACTTCCTCATTTTGGAAACTCTTCTTTTGGAAGGCCCTCTAGTAGATTCCAACATCCCCCTAAAGGCAGGCTCGGACCACTGGCCGGTTCAGCTATGGGTTGACACCATCGCCACCCCTAAGCTAAAACCCTTTAGATTTGAAAAATCCAAGCTCTCCCATCCAGACTTCCAGGAGCTAGCCTGTCACTGGTGGAGATTAGCAGAAATACATAGAGGCACAAAAATGTATTGCTTCCAACAAAAGCTCAAATATTTTAAACAACATGTGCGTAAATGGAACAAAGAAGTCTTCGGAAACATCTTCCAGGAAAGGAAACTGCTGGAAAAAAAACTATAGGACCTTCAGAGGAAAATCATTCATTCAGGACACACAGTCACTCAACAGTAGGAGGAGAATGATATCAAAAGGCAACGGGAGGAAAGATATAAGCAGGAAGAAATCTTGTGGAGATAGAAATCTTGGGTTCAATGTCTCAACGAGGGTGAGAAAAACACCAAATTCTTCCACCGGTCCATGATCCACAGATGCCTCATCAATCAAATTATGAAGCTGGAAGACCCACAAGGAAACACCTTGCTCACTCATCAGGAAATATCGCACGAGTTGTTAGACTTCTACAAGGATCTCCTCTCATAACCACAAGTGGACTGTACCTCAGCAATAGAGCGGGTGACCCAAAATATCCCAATTATTATCACCCAGGAATAGAATGAGGCTCTCATGACACCAATAACGCAAGCAGAAGTGGATCATGCCATTCAGGATTTACCCACAGGCAAGGCTCTAGGCCTAGATGACTTCACCACCGATTTCTTCCACTCTTGTTGGCCAATGCTAAGGGATGAAGTGTGGCAACTGGTGGAGGAATCTCGCAGCTCAGGCAAAGTTCTTCCAACACTAAATGCCACTTTCCTCACCCTAATACCCAAAGAAGAAAGAGTAACAAACCCGAATAATTTCAGACCCATAGCACTCTACAACGTGATCTATAAAACCGTCTCCAAGGTCATAGCTCTAAGACTCAAGTCAATACTCCTCTTCATCATTCCAAGGAGCAATCAGGTTACGTCGAAGGAAGGAAAATCATGGATAGCGTCAATCTTGTCCATGAAATCATTCATTCGTTCAAAAGAACCCATACTCCAGGTATGCTTCTAAAACTTGACCTCTCAAAATATTTTGACAAATTAAGCTGGCAGTACATGAAAGCTCTTCTATCGACTTTTGGTTTCAACAAGGATTGGATCTCTTGGATAATGAACCTCATTTCCTCAACCTTCTTCTCAATCCTCGTCAATAGAGTCCCCTCTCAACCCTTCTCCCCCACAAGAGGAATATGGCAAGGCGACCCTCTCTCCCCTTTCCTATTTTTCATAATGGCTGAGGGCCTAGGATGCTATATCAAGGCTTCAATTCAAAATGGATCCCTCCAAGGCCTCCCTCTTCATGGGTTACAACCAACAACCTCCCACGGCCAATTTGTTGATGACACGTTGCTAATGAACACCCCCACTATGCAAGAAGCAATTAAACTAAATTCTGTCCTCTATGACTTCAACAAAGCCTCCAACACCACCTTTAATCTAGCCAAGTCACATCTCCTCTTTTTCAATACTCCTAAAGCAATCCAACAACACCTTTCTCAACTTCTGAATACCCTTGTCTGCACTCTGCCCTCTTGCTACCTAGGACTCCCCCTTTCTGACTCAGCAACCAAAAACATCTCCTGGCACTCTCTCATTCTCTCCATTTCCAACCATCTTAGCAATTGGACCTTTCATTCCCTCAACCTTCCAGCCAAAATCGTCCTCTTAAAGTCAGTCCTTCAAGCCATTCCTGCTTACCTCTTCTCAGCCCTAGCTGCCCCCCAATCGGTCATAAAGAAAATAAGGAATCCACAAAGAAACTTTCTCTGGCATGGACATAACCCGAATAAAAAATGGGCCCTAGTTAGCTGGGACAAAGTTTGCGAGCCCAAATCTTTAGGTGGTCTGGGCCTCTGGGACCCTGGAAAATTAAACAACACCATGGGAGAAAGAATTTGGTGGAGATGGCTCAAAACTCCAGCAGAGATATGGGAAAAACTCTGGAAATGCAAATATGCCCCAAATACGCATCAAACCCATCTTATACGAATGCAGGAGAAAACTCAAGGCTCCAACATCTGGAATGCGGCCTGGAAAAATCGACCACTAATACATGAACATGCTTTCTGGGAAGTTAGCAATGGCCAGAATATCCTGTTCTGGATGGATTCTTGGCAGCAAATTACACCCCTACAACTGAAAGAAAATCTACAATCCTATGAAAATCACATACAAAATCTTGCGACCCTCAAAGTGGCAAATTTGTGGTCAGATACCCCCAACAACTCTCCCTAGCGAAGCTGGAAATCAACCCATCAAGAACCCAAGTGGCAATGGACTGTGACCTACAACACTAGAAACAAGCAATATCCCAAAGGCGAATCCGGAAAAGCATAGACCAAGACATTCTCAGATGGGGATACACACCTCGTGGAAGATTCACTCTCAAAGAGGGATACACTTTATAGGAGAAATTCCAAAATATTCAAAAACAGAACATCTGGACAACAATATGGAAATCAAAGCTCTGGCCCAAAATCTCTATGTTCCTCTGGCTTCTACTTCAGAACAAGATCTTAACCTGGGACAATCTACAAAGGTGAGGTTTCATTGGCCCCTCGATTTTCCATCTTTGCCATCTTCAGGAAGAAACCATGGAGCACCTCCTAAATAATTGTCCATTCAGTGAGAACATCTGGAACTAAGCCACTCAGCTCATAAGAAGAACCAAACAAGTTAAAAACAACATCATAAGCACAATCAAGGATTGGGGTTCCGGCTCCTTCAAGAGTTCTATCTTGAACAAAACCTTGCAACTCTTACCAGGCTTCATAGTTTGGCAATTATGGAAAGAGAGGAATAGAAGAATATTTCATTCTCAGCCCTCTCTGCCCACCCTCCTCTGAAATACAATCCTCTCGCATCTCCAGGAAACCCTTCAGCTTCAATTGTGGACCTAGGAAGATTTCCCCACTAGTCCAGGTCAGCTCTTGCTCCTCAACTCTTAGGGCTTCTCATTTGCACAATCTACCACTCCTCAATAGCCCCCCCGAATTTCAAAAGTTCTCAGTCCCTCTAAGTGGATTCCCCCCCCACTCGGCTTCCATAAAGTCAACTTTGATGGTGCTTCAAAAGGAAATCTAGGATACTCAGGTTACAGAGCGGTCATAAGAAACAACTTGGGTCAAATTCACAGCCTCATTACAGAAAATCTAGGATGTGACACCAACAATTCAACAAAAAATTGGGGTCTTATCAAAGGAGTGCAAGTGGCTCTGGTTCAAAACCTCACCCGTTTTATCATTGAAGGAGATTCCAAAATCATACTAGACTTGGAAACAAAAATCCTAAATGGAAGAGACCCAGGGAGAATCACCCCCAGTTGGCACCTCCTTGGCCCCCTATACAGCTTCCAGGAACTTCTCAGACCCTCTCTAACTCTAACCCCCTCTCACATTCACCGAAGTGCAAACAAAGTTGCAGATAGACTAGCCAATGCAGGGGTTGATTCCATGCATCAGATCATTCTCCACAATTCCAGGCAGTCCCAAAGCTCACCCCTCTGGCTCCAATGCAAGGAGCTTGCTCAGCTGGAAGGCCCTAACCCGGAAGGGGTGCCACCCTTGAATACTTAGAATTTCTTCTAAGTCAGAAATGATAAGAAGCTCAGGAGAGAGGGTGACCGTAAGAGACAACACAGTAGATCAACAACCGTCAGAAGTAAAGAACACGAGCCCAGACACTCAGAAGAACAAGCAGGAGGAGATCATATATGAACCATTAGATCTGAGCGCGAAGGAGGATACTCGAAGAGTTAGGAGCTGAAGCAATCTTGACCATCCATCGAAAGATGACACATGGTGAGAGATAAATGTTTCGTTGATTCGCAGATCGGAAAAGCCCGAGGCAAGGGTCGTGAGAACTCGCGAAGTCCGAGCTCGCGACTTGATCGAAGTCGTCGATCGAAGGGAGAGCATGGACCATAGATTTGGTCATGGCCAAAACTCGCAACTCGGGAAGTTAGAGATAGGAGTTGTGGGAACTTGCGAAGCCCGAGTTCGCAAAGGAGATATGAACCATCCATTGAAAGAGGGCACGTGGCGAGCTATCAACGTTTCGCTGATTCCCAACTTGGAAAAGCCCGAGGTAAGGGTTGCGATAACTCTCGAAGTCCGAGTTTGCGACTTGATCGCAGTCGTCGATCGAAGAGAGAACGTGAACTGTAGATTTGGTCACTGCGGAAGTTTGCAACTCAAGAAGTCGAAGATAAGAGTTGAGGGAACTCACGAAGTCCATATTCGCGAAGTTCAAAAATAAAATGTAATTCTGTTACTAGTTGTTCTACCTTCAAATGCAAACTTTTAGACTACAAAAATTTTTTGTAAACTTACAATTGACATTAACATAAGTATCCACTTTTATTTAAAAAAAAAACAACCATTACAACCCATTATTCAGGAAATGAAACTTACCCCACTCTTTAAAAAAATCCTAATAAACATAACAAAACAAAACCATATATATATATAAAAGCTCGTTGCACTTAATGAAGTTTGTCACACAAATTGAATCCATGTAGTTGTAAGTGCGCCATTAAAGAGTGGATCCATGTGAATCGCCTCGAATGGGGAGTGACCCTAACTTTAGAAAAAGGTGATTTGATTCCCAAAAAATTCTCAAATCTCCATCTCCCTAAATCACCTACAACTTTAAAAGATTTTAATACTATACAAGGGACCACCACCTACATTCATGAGGAGGATGGTGAGAACTTGAACAAGTAAAATGAACGTTCAAGAATGGTTTCGCCTTGAAAAAGTAAAATGAACGTTCAAGAATGGTTTTGCCCATCAAATCCTTAAAAAGTATTATATTAAGCTACGCATAAGACAAATACTTGCCCATCTCAAGTCCTAACAACGTCATTGAGTGTAGAGTACTCCAAGATATTTATTAAAAAAATTGTCACATTCATGTTGCTACCCTATCCGGATGGAGGTGAAACTATGTGTAATAAAACAAGTTATTGGATTGATGTGATAACGCTATTTTTTTAGATTTTAAGATGTAAATAAGTTGTATCATTTAAATTATAGCCACATAAATATAAATATATATGAAATAATTAATAAACAAATTTACAAAACAAAATAGAATGTAACAATAGCATTATGTATGAGTTTGTATAATATTGAGTGAAATATAACATGAGATAAAAAAAATGATATTTAATTGTATGTTAACTTGTTTTATCATATATAGTTATACTATATTGAAGTTATGTAATTAGGAAAACGATATCCCGAGAAAAACACTAACTTGTTCAACTTGTTGACTCAACGTATCATTGTTTACAATGTGTCGATCCCTCTTGTTTTTTCTCCTCTGCCAACTTCCCCATCAAGACCATCATGCTTTGTCCCAATTTCATTAATGGATCATCCATGTCATCACATGGTTGCGAAAACATGTCTTGTTCTTCTACCTGATATGAGATTCATAACTCTTTCATTGCCATATTCTTAGCATTAATCCATTGTTTTTCAAATGAGTAGTTGTTTCCATGCCATTAGCTCCTTTGTCTCCACCAACACTTCCTCTGCTATCACCAATGCTTCCTCCACCTCTTGTCCACTACACAAAAGAAAAATTATTAAAATAAACTAAGTACTGACAGAGAAAAAACAACAATGGTATGATAAATTAGCAATTGTGAAATCTGATTCCTGAAGCCTCACAACTAGTATAGAATACTTATTCACCATTTTTTTTCAATTCCTTGTATTGGGATCCCTTTGTGGACTTCCATGTCACTACCCAATACAATGGATTGCATAAAGACCTCATTCTATCATTTTTCACATGGATTTTCACATTGCAAGTGAATTCCTTGACGACCATGAATGCAAGCAATTTAATTAAATGTAGGAATAGTTCACAATATATATGACCACAAACAAAATTATACTTCATGTTGAATTCCCCTTGTGAGCTTGCTTTGAGTTCGATGGAGTATTTATATAAATATGAATTCATCCTCAAACTTTGAAAATTTTATTCAAGAATTGAGCTTATTTGAGATTCCATCACGCTTATCCATTTTGCATTGAATCAAATGTGCCTCATCATTACATGTTAACATATATTCAAACATAACATCAACATGAGGGAGGTCAAAGAACTTATGCATGGGTCATGCTTTTTATTTTCAATTTTTTCTTTATTTTTTGTTTTCAATTTTTATTTTTTTCTGACAATTTAAATCAATGTAGTGGAAAAAATATCTATGTCCACAACCATACCTTCTCCCAATTATACCACCAAATCCACCTCCAAGGAGTTGTTAAGATCTCTACATAATTCAAGTTTGACATTACCAAAGGCAGGGGAGAATAAGATCTTCAATTGCAACTACGACATTGACTTGATGTTGAGCTCCTACTTCAGTGACAACTCCATAGTTTCCTTCCTACGATGACGAGAACAACACAGTTTCATCCTTTCCTTGTCTTATGTGTCCATTCATTAGTTCACTTGAACATTCTTATTCACCCATCAAGAATACACAATTTACATATGATCACATTTCAGTGACAAGATCAACATTCGATTCTTGAAGGTGTTTTGATTCTATAATTGTCGATGACTAATTATGTACAACACTTTGTGAAAAAAACACAAGACAGACTAACTATCTACAAACTTTCTCTTAATCGTACATAATTTGCATTATCTCATGTGGTCCTTTGTTCCAGTGAAAACATAGTTCTACTCTACTCATGTATACTCATGAGATCACATTCAGTGACAAAGATCAAGACTCAATGGTTAAAATTGTTGTCATCATCAATGACCATTTAATTTCTTGGAGCTCCACATGATGTTGTTAACATGTATGTGTTGATGCGTAGAACCAATTAAGCTTATGCAATGATCTTGATAAAGATTGACATTCCTACAATGCATGTATGTAGTTGAGCATATGCATAGACTATTGAGTATGCATGCAAAGTCACATAACATTGTTTATGGCAAATTTGGAAACATTATCTATTAAACTCATAAAAAAAAATAGAAACAAAAAAATACCACAATTAAAAGAGACCAATACACAAAATATATACATTTTAAGACTTATAAGAATATATGATTACACTCCACTGAATGAAAAAAAAAAACTAACATCACCAAGTATTTCAATATAATATCTTTATGATTAGACCCATTTTAACTAAAGATTTTTATTTTTTTAATTTATCTAACAGAAGGTTCTCGATAAAAAGAAAAATAGGTTAATACTTTCACTTAATAACTCAGTATACTCATTAGGAACCCCGTAACAATATTCAGACAACTTGTTACTCAAGCCAAAACCAATTTATCTTCCAGTGGAGAAGAGTATGTGTCATGATTGAAATTTGAGGACGAAGGACAACTTGTTAGTCAAGCCAAAACCAATTTGAGGATGAAGGACAACTTGTTACTCAAGCCAAAACCAATTTATCTTACAGTGGAGAGGAGTATGTGTCATGATTGAAATTTGAGGATAAAGGAGAGGGATATGTGTCATGATAGAAATTTGAAAATGATATCATACTTTCACTTTCAAATGGTTTTGACAATTTCATAAATACAATGATAATAATTGAGAAAGATTTTTAATCTTATGAATAACAATTTACTCATCCCTTGAATAACAAATCATTTTATGAATAACAATTTATTCATCAAATTCTATTCTTGGTATAGTTATAATAAATATGTGAATATGTGAATGAAAATAGTATTTTAATACAAATTGTGGATGGAAAAATCAGAGCATAGATGGATTGTGAGTAATATACAACGTGTTACACAACATTCAATAGTATCTCAAGTGATATATACACACTGCGATATACTTCGAAGATGATTAAATTATATATATATATATATATATATATTACTCACCTCAATATTAAATACTGATATATATATTACTCACCTCAATATTAAATAATGCCTTAAAAATCGAGTAAGTTAACTTAGAAGTAATCTTCTTTCTTCTTTTCAGACCAAAAAAATGAACCTGAATCAAACCAGATTTTCATAAATAACCCTGAAAAAATCAATCAAAATTCTAAATTAATCAAAAATTTAAAACCACAACCAAAAAAACCCACTCCCTAAAAAAAAATGGCTTATTAATAACCATAGGTACTCATGCAAAACCCACTCCCTAAAAAATTGCTTATTAGTAACCATAGGTCCTCAGGCTTTTCCTTATAACATTAATACCCCTCTTCTTCTTCCTTCCACACATTAATACCTCTCTTCTTCTGCTTCACACACGTGGTAAGCTCAAGTGGACTAAAGTGGAGTCAGTTTTCACGACGACGGTGATAACACACGTATTTTTCTCCACGTGTTCTACTTCTCATGGGTGAATAAACGCGCCATTGTTGTCCAGGTGTCCACTTCCTATATGGTGAAAGCTATATACTTCCATGACCGTCCATCTGTCTCTGCAAGTATTTACTTAGTACTGAAACTCTACTCCATCGATCCCAGGAATTTGCTCGCTTTATCTTCCCATTTTCACTCTACTTCTTCCAGCCATTAATTCCTCCAATTATTGGATACTAATTCCTTTCGCARGTATACCAAATTCTCCCATTTRGGCGAGCTTAATATTCCAGGCCTGAAATTGGTGTTGTTGGTGTGATTTATATGCCTTCTTTTCTTCTGATATGATATGCATTGCCCTCAATAGTTGAATCGAAGCTGTTTTAAAACTTTGCTGACCAGGATCCTGTGTCATATAAGTTTAAGTTTTGTGTAATATTAGTCATGATGATGAGCATGTCATTAATGTATGGGGGAAGTGCATCAACGGTGAATCTAAGGCCTTCGCTACGCAAGGTTAATTCTGCCCTTGAGCCCATTAGGATTCGAAAACAGCAGCAGACGATGATCAGTAATGCCCGTTTTACAACCCCTCCTACCTCTCTCAGGTTTTTTATTTTCTTTCTTAATCGACTCAATTATTCATGTTTTTTTCTTATGATTTTACCATGTTGGGCTGCTTGAACGAATTGAATTCATGTTGATCTGCTTGAATTGAATTGATTAGTGGGCAATGTAGAATTAAGAAGAAATGGGGGTTTTATTGACAGATCCACTTCCTCGTCCTTCGTGAACTCGGGTTTGCTGAGATCGGAAGTAGACAAATTCATTCACAGTATAGCAAGAAGCAGCTATGGCGGTGCTCTCTCCACTGAATGCTCAGTTGCTCTCTCAACCGAAGCTTTGCGTTGGCTGTTCGGCGTTGCGGCTGTGTGAGTATGATTTCATTCATGTTGTGTCGTATTGTAGTTGCATATATCATTTTGATCCACATTGGTTGTGAGGGTTGGTCACATATTGGTTGTGAGGATTGGTTCGTTATAGTTTACAAGCTTACCAGTCCAGTCCCAACATATCAGGATTATTACCCCAATGGGGGCAGACACAATGGAGTGATCTCTCCTACCATCATATTGATAATGATGGTTGATTGGTTGGGGGTTGACTATGCTTGTTTGCAGGACCATCCCTTCCTTCTTTGTAGAATTTGTGTGAAACAACTATTGGATAAGCCTATCTTGTAGCATTTTGGAATGGTTTTACAGCTATAAAATCTCCACTCTGAAGATTAGCTCAGAACTCTCCCCTCTGAAGATTAGCTCAGAACTCTCCCCTCTAAAGATCAGCTCAGAACTCTAGGAATGGTTTTACAGCTATAAAATCTCCACTCTGAAGATTAGCTAAGAACTCTCCCCTCTAAAGATCATCTCTCAGAACTCTGCTAAGGATAAATTTGTTAATGACAATCTCTCTCAATTATAATGTTAAGACTAAGGGTTCCTTCAGAATGTTAAAAAATTATTTAGGATGAGCAACCTCAACTTACTAGATCTTTATACAGAAATCTGTTTAGCTTTTTAGCTTTTGCTTTCTGGCTGATTCCAAATGTCAGAAAAAGGAATTCCTAAAAGGCCTTTTTGGGGGTCATAATTTAACTTTTATTTAAGTTTTAGATCTTTATGCAGAAATCTCTGAAGTTTTTTAGCTTTTGCTTTTTTCCAAAGGTCAGTACTCAGAAAAATGAATTCCTCAAAGGCTTTTTTGGGTCATAATTTAACTTTTATTTTTGGGACTCAACTAGTTGTTGAGGCAAAAGGTGATTCAATTATGGTGTTGCAGGGTTTTGATGTTATCAAAGCACACGGCCATCAATAAATCTTTTCTTGTCCCACTGTTGGCCCTAGAGGCACCCGGGGATGTCTTTTCTTGGATCAGGTGACCAGGTCCTTCCCAATTGCAAAATTATGCAAACTTCAGTGAAGTGAACTGAGACTTTAAACTTCATCTCACATTTATTTTTGTTTGCTGACAACGGATTTGTTTGTCTACATTATTGTAGAGGTGATTATGGTTTGTGGACTGCCTTTTTGGTCTTCCTTGTTCGACTATTTTACTACATTCCTGGTGAGTCACAAGAACCAAAATGCCATTTTATTTTACTTGGTCATTCTTTCCTGCACAGTATATTGAATTCAATTGCATGGCAAAACAATAGTGTTTGACAACCTTAATTTGTTGGGATCAGGGGAATTGGAACTGCCATTTTTATTTGTGTTGCTGGTGATTATTGCTCCTTATCAAGCCACGAACCTGAGGCAAGTTGTTGTTTTCCTTAACAACTGATTGAATTGCTGTTTGTAAATGCAATGTGGATGGTAGTTTATGGGATATTGTTGATTTACAGAGGTACCCAAGCTGGCATGGTCATTTCCATGGCTGCTTCTGCATACTTGATCTATCAACACGTCACCAAGACAGGGGGCATTAAAAAGGCTTTTGATCAGGGAGTTGTTGTACCTACCATTGCTGCTGTGTTCCTTATCTGTGTACCATTGGTATTCTTCATTCAGGGGTTTATATTTTAATTTAATTAGGTGTCAGGCCTAAAACAGTTCCATCTTTGCTTCCTTCTTAAAATTTTCTCATTACAGTCGTGGAAAGTAGTACGTGTAAGGTGGTGTGATGTAAGGTGGTGTGATGTAATAAAGATCTAGTATATAAATAAGTATAAGCCCAACCAGCTCATTGACTCCTTGGGAGCCTTACCTGCAGTCTTTTTGGCGGATCAATATATGTCAATTTGGATTGCATGAGAGATTGGTTGAGAAAACTAGATCGGCTCTTTCTAGACATGTTTGAACCTCCTCTATCCTTTGCAAGGGTAGCTGGCTGGCTTGTTGGAAGCACTATTTTTGTCCATGGAGACAAAAATTGTATGAATAGTATTTTAAGGAGTGTAGGGTTTTCTTCAGTGGTCAAACTATGCCTGGATGGCTTGTTGGAAGCACTATTTTTGTCCATGGAGACAAAAATTGTATGAATAGTGTTTTAAGGAATATAAGGTTTTCTTCAGTGGTCAAACCATGCCCTCTTCTTCACAGTTTTGAAACATTAAGGGGAGCTCCTGCCAACATTAGTTATTGTCAATTTTTTCATACTTTCTATGTGTTGTTTGATCTGGTATCATTTCTGTTTTGATGCAAAATTTGCTACTTGATACACGTTCTACGTTCATGCAGCTAGTTTTTTGATATTTTCAGTCCCTGACTTTATCTGGTTATCCTTTCTGTTTTGACATCAAATTTGTTTCTCAAGTACACATTCTATTTCATGCAGCAAGTCTTCTTAGAAAAAGACAAATCAATGTTACCATGGCTTAGATAAATAACAATAAAACAAGATATTGCAATGAATTATTAGATAACTAACAATAAAACAAGATAATACCATGGATTAGATAACTAACAATAAAACAAGATATGCAAACTGTTTTATGCAATGCCCTATTTTTATTTATGGGTCAATGTGTAGATAACATATAGAGATATTTTTGGTAATATAATCTAAATGCTTATCCATATAAAACAAATTATGCGATCTTGTATGATTTTTTTTAGTAAACCCTTCAAAATCTTATTAATTAATCATTTATTTATTTATATTTTTAAAATTTGTTTAAAATAAATTAGTTTTTTTAAAAGACATTTTCTTTATCATTTAGATATTTTGTCACCAATGCTTCTTTATTATTCTTTTATTCCGTAAATTAGTTTTTTTTTAAATACATTTTCTTTATCATTTTGATATTTTGTCACCAATGCTTCTTTATTTTTCTTTTATTCGGCCATGTACTTATCTATTTTAAGTATTTTTCAATTTTATTATTTTTTAAATAATTTTATATTATTTTATTTTATAATTACTAATTTTATAATTTTAATTTAATATATTAAAATTTCAATAATTTATTATTATAATTATTTTTCATCCCTATTAACTATAATTTATTATTATTCTCTAATGATTATGTTGCTTTGAATTGATTTATACTCTTTACAAGTTTATTCTTTTATATTTGTTAAACTTTTAATTTTGATTTCTTGATTATGGATGGAGTGTTCACTTAAAACATTGAAATGTTTATAAACTTCAACACAATTATATATTCAAACTTACATATAGATCTATCTTAACCCCACATCTATTAAGAGCACAAAGAGATCAAATCTCTCAAGGTGCAAACTTTTAACCTTTCTTCAAGTTTTGCACAATGTTTTCACCTCTAGAGATTTAATCCCTCTAAACACTTGATAAATACTATAACCTCTCCATGTATACCCACGATGCCCCATAAGCGACACACAATATATGTCAAGAAAGTTAAACTCAAAACCTTATGAAACTTCATATCATGACACTTGCCAATTGAAAATATTAATATATTTCTTAATATATTAAAATATTGTATAATATATTAATACATATCAAAATATTTCATTATATAAATATATAATTTGTTATTTTTTATTTATTTTTATTTAAATATTTTATTATTATTTTAATAAGTTATGATACATGAACTTCTCTAGTAGTATTGCATACTAGATTGTAAAAAATTTCAATATAATTCATTTTTTTTAAATCATCATTTTCTAAAAGAAATAAAAACTTTGTTTATTTTTACACAAGGTGAATATTATAAAAAATACAAAAAGTGAGAAATTGTCATTTGCAACAATCATAACAACCTACTAAAGTGTTATTTTATCAATTATGAGTTGTCAAAGTGATCAACATCGTGAATTTTATTTATATGCATTTGAGACAATTTTTTCTCTTACCCGTTTTCGTGTACAAGCTACAATGGTTGACCCTAGATCCATCTTTACATTGTGAAAAGTTCTGAAAATGGTTAAGTCACCAACTTTAAGGAAGCACATTGCACAAACATGGTATTCACGACAATGTCATAGTGCTTGGAAATTTGTTTTGGTGTATAAGACAATTATATAGTTAGTTTAAATATACTTATGATGTTTTAGAAAATTTTGTAGAATAGATTGTTTGGGCTTGATTTGGAGTCTAATATATGAAGATTCTTTAACCATCTAAGAAAATTCCTATGTGGAAGAGGTGTGTATAGAAGATGTTGAAATATAGTCGAATTAGCAAAGAAATAAATAAATCTCTAATCAATTAGTAGAGATTATTAGAAGTTTTAATGAGAGATTGATGAAATCTTGATAGAAGCATAGAAGGGTTAAGTAAGAGGGTGGAAGTAACATTGACACTAAAATAAATTCTAGTCATAAATTCTAAGGATCGAAGAAATTCTTTTCCGACTCAACGTATCACCCCTCCTAATCAAATTCATTAAACATGGAGACATCTATCTCAAAGGAATTTTTCCGTAAGTTCAATGCTTCTAGGGGTAAACATAAGAGAAGAAAGAAACTTTTTCACAGTGAACTGGGAAAAGAGTTTCCTAAAGCCAAGTCACTCAACTTTCATGGGAAAGTGAAGATAGACTAGCAAGGCAAGGCATGGTCATTGGATATAAGAAAGTATTTCCAACTATACAACTACTCAAGCAACATCAAGGTAAGGATATCCTTCTACAACCTTATTAGAAAAGCCTCCTTATGGTGGGGCATATTAGGAAAATTAAAGAGATATGGGAAAAGAGACTTTATTGGGATAAGTTCCATAAATATTTGGAGTGGAAATACCTTCCTTACACTATTATGACAAAAAAGTAAACAAGTTCAATGATCTTAATCATGTCCAAATGTTCGTTGAAGAGTATGACAAGAAATCCCTGGAACTTAAAAATTATGTAGCCTATGTAAAATACAAAAAGATCAAACTGAACTAATTTCTAATTGGTTTAAACCACCTTACAAAACGTATATTAGATTTCTGGAACCAAATATTTTGGAACAAGTAATATGAAAGGCTCAATATTGTAATGATCAAGAATGAAAATGGTGACATTCTCATAAGGAAGGAGGGGTGATAGAGAGGAGCAAAAGGATCATTGAAACAAGAGTTATAGACCTTTCCCTCCTTAACACAACCAATGGATATCTCTTATGAACCCACCAATCCTTGGTGTGTGGGATGGGTAGGGGCCCATATGAATAATGCCAAGGATGGAGAAATTGACGATATATTTCAATTATGGAGAGTAGGGACATCATGAAGGGTAGTATCCAAAGAAAACATGCAAGGATAAGGTTCTCAATATCCTTTAGGATAAGTTGGACATATGTAATACAACCGATATGCCTTGAGACCGAGAAACACCCTAAGAG
Source organism: Picea engelmannii (assembly GCA_009831015.1). Classification (NCBI taxonomy): domain Eukaryota; kingdom Viridiplantae; phylum Streptophyta; class Pinopsida; order Pinales; family Pinaceae; genus Picea; species Picea engelmannii. The sequence continues at coordinate 160,153 of ML793923.1, forward strand.
ATAATATCAATTTAATAAATTTTGTGAAGATGTTCATCACACAAGACTTTCATGGCTCACAATATGGTCATAAATTAAGTTTTAAGTGTGCTCTTAACATATGAATACAACCTGAGTGGGCCTAATGGTTAAGAACATGTGTTTCTTCCTAATAGGTCACAAGTTCAAATCCAGAGGGGGGTAGAGTATGTCAAATCACTATGCGCAAGGGGTCCCTTGTCCCACAAACAAGGGGGTCTCATACACCAATTTGGTGTCTAGCTTGGCTGTGACCTTAAAATTAGATTTTATTATTATTAGTAAAAAAGGAAGACCTTGATCTAGTTGGTGTTAGCATGATATATTATACCCTCTTCCCTTGGCTTAATGGCATTGAGCAAGGAAGGCCTTAATATAGTTGAGCTTGATAGATCAAATTAATATATAGTTCCCTTAGTCTAGTTGCAGTGAACAAGGATACCTTTATCTAGTATGGACATAAAACATGTCAATATATTTTGTTTCCCTTGGACTAGTTGAAGCCAAGAAGGAATACCTTGTACCAATAAGTAGGTTGGATAGATACACCAATGCATTTTTTCTTAGCATGTCCAATCAAGAAAACCATGTAGAAAAAATCATGGCGGTAAGGTAAATTAATGCATTTTCCATTGAATCTATGGTTGGAACCAAGAAGGAAGACCTTGAACTAGTTGGGATTAACAAGATGGATTGAATTTGTACCCTTGGTTGGTTGGGATATGACAAGGAATACCCTAAACTAGTTGGGGCTATCAAACTAAAATGATACATTTTCCCTTGGTTCAAGGAAGACCTTGAGCTAGTTGGTACTAACTGGGTAGATTGAAGTCCTTTCCCTTTCTCAATTGGAAGTTGACAAGGAATAACTTGAGCTAGTTGGAGGTAACAAGGTAAGTTTCCATATTTTACTTTGTGTTGTTAAGAGTTGACAAGGAATAGTTATTCTATTTAGGAATAGCAGGGTATTGAGATCCTTATTTCTTGGTTGGGGTCTAACAAGGAAGGATTTGAGATAGTTAGCACTATCAAGTGGAATTAAAATCCTTTCCCTTGATATGGTTGGGTCCGGTGAGATATTTGCAAGGCCAAAGACAATTGAATATGATATTTTTAAGAGTGGATGTGGTCAACATCCTTGCATAAATGATGGGTGCATGATATTATAGGTGGTTGCAAACCAATGATGGTCTCTCATGACGCATTAGTGGCAATGCAAACATGGAAAAACAACAATCTTTTAACTTGGAGGAATACGTCAAGGTAATTTTACAATGAATTTGAATGTGGTGTAAAAAGATGAAATACATAGGAAATTGAATTAGCTTTTTGAATATGTAATTTTTATTTATAGAATTTGTGTATAACTATGTGAAATTTGAGTTTTTATAACAATGGTATGTTATTTTTCAAGAAAAATATAATGCATATGATTCTGTTAGTGTAGGTGTTGAGTATCTTAACGATGAAATTTCCTTTAAAAAAATTGCAAAATTGTAGAGAACATGTTGTTCTAGTGAAGGATATTTTTTCAAAATTTATAATATTAATTTTATATCTTTTTAAAATTGTGAAAGTCATTATATACCTAAAATTACAACGCCTTGCATTAGTGCAAGGTATGAGGGTCTTAGAATTATCAATCAATTTATTTATTTATTTTTACATTGTAGATATTAGTTTGTTCTAGTGTGGCGTATAACTTATTTAAAAAATGGTTAAGTTGATAAAAAATTGTAGCAAAAATACAAGAGGTATGTATTTTATGATTCTAATATATGTCAAGATTTTTTTTATTAAAAATAGTAAACAATATTAATTTTAAAAAATATTATATATTTGGAATCTACATAGTCAACTCAGTATGTGTCTATAATTTTATCGACAATGGATGTGATCTGGATTTTATGAGCAGAACGAAATGAATACAGATTATTAAAATATGTTTAACACAGAATACCAGAGATACAGTAAAACCGGTTTTCTATTCAATAAGGAAATAAGTTGAAACTGTAAAATGCAGCGGAAAACAAGCTTGTTGGAATCGTGGTGGCTTATCTCTGAGAAGATATGTGACAGTTGCGCTCATTCACAAGACGATGATTACAATGAGGCTTTAAAGGCCTTTTTACAATAAACTGGAATGTCAAAAACCCTAGACATCCAAAAACCTACCCTAGGAGCTGAAGTGTCAAAATTCATGTGGGCCCTGTTTGGGTAAGTTAGTACATCAACTTCCCGGGGTCGTAACTTTTGCATACGATCTTCGTTTTAGGCGCACGATAGTCCGTTGGAAAGGTGTCTCCAAGGAGATTCATTTTGGGGGCTCAATCAAAGCCTTTGGCTATTATTGAGAAGCTCAATCCCAAAAAACCTTCATTTAGGCCCTCAAAATGGCCTTAGAAGTTAAAAACTGCTAAAAATAGTAAATTGCCAAAATTGCCAGAAAAATGTTTTGAGCGAGTTGGAAAAGGTGGGTGGCCACCAATATCTACCTGGATCAATCCTCCATCCTTATGAAGCAATGGTCTTCATTGCGTTGAGTTCCTCATCAGACAAAGAAATTTATGTTGAATTTGGCCCCAGGTGAGTCACTTGTCTTGGTGCAGGAGTTGCCTTGCTTTGACGACTCGATAAAGATGGATCTTTTGTTGTCGAGTGCCCTTGATCTTTGTGTCCACAATCTAATCACTAGATGCATGTTGCATGCAGTCAAGGTTGAGCTCTATTGGTGTCAACTTCTCTGCTATCTTTGAGGTGTCCACTAATGGTGGGAAATATGGTCAAAGGAGATCCACGTTGAAGACTGGGTGCAGACCAAGGAAAGGGGGAATGTTGAGCTCAAAAGAATTGTCACGCACAGCCTTGGTGATGGTGTATGGACCATAACGGAGTGGGAAAAGCTTCCGATGGGGCCCTGTAAGGCGTTCTTTTTGCAAGTGCAACCAAACTTTATATCCCATCTGAAACTTATGTGGCACCCGATGTTGATCATGGCACTGCTTGTACTTGGAATTAGACTTATGTAGAATATCCTGAACCTGTTGGCGAATGTGATGGATCCGCTCAATGAACCGGGTGGCTTTGTCAGCCTCTGGTGGAGCATGGGACGAGTCGGCCGAGGTGGTCACCAGGGGTAGTGCAACATCCATGGGGCCCAATGGTTGGAATCCCAACCCCACCTGAAAGGGTTTGTGGCTAGTTGAGCTATGCAAGGCTCGGTTGTAGCTATGTTGGACATAGGGAAGACTCTCATCCCATGTGCGGGGGTGTTTTGAATTGTACATGCGCAAGATATGTATGATCATCCGATAAATGACCTGAGTTTGGCCATCTGTCTAGGGGTGAAAGGCAGTGGATTTGGTGAGCTTGGTATCCAGCAGTGACCAAAGGCTTGAACATAATGTGTTGAGGAACCGACTATCACGATCTGAGATAATGGTTTGTGGGATCCCAAAATGTACCCATACTCGTTCAAAGAAGAGCTTGGCAGTGGTTTCTACTATGTTCTTTTTGCAGGCGGCTAGAATCACCATCTTGGAAAAGCGATCAACAACCATAAAAACACAGTCATTTCCCCTCCTGGTGGACGAGAGGCATGACATGTAGTCCATTGAGATGGATTCCCACGACCTGTCAGGAGTAGACAGAGGGGTGTATAGGCCCTGTTTCTTAGTGGTCGGTTGGCAATAACGCAAGCAATGCAAGACCTGATATACTTGTCGACATCCTGTCGAAGTTTCGGCCAATAGAAATGTTTCTGCAACACTGCCACTATCTTTTCGATGCCAAAGTGTTCTGCCACCCGACTGTAGTGATCTTCCCAAATCATCTTTGCACACTCGCTTGATGGAACTCAGAGATGGCCCAGATGACACAATAACCCATCTTGAAGATGGAAATTAGCGACCACTGAGTTGGCGCCCAACATTTGGTAGGTGGTGGAGAAGTTAGGGTCTGTCTCGTAGAGGTGGGGCCACCCAGAGGTCTTGTGGCCGCAAGAGTCTAGCACCGTGGTGAGTGCTGTGACTGGAGGTCGGTTGAGGCAATCAACGACTCGGTTGGTACTTCCTGTTTTATACTTGATGTTGAGGTAGTATGTGGACCACTTCTGATGGTGATCATTCTGCAATTTTCCTTGGGTCTGCATGAACTGTAGTCGCTTGTGATTAGTGTGGATGATTATCTCCATCCGAAGATTGTAATGTCTCCACTGGCGGCACGCTTGCACAATGGAGTACATTTATTTGTTGTAAGTAGGGTACTTACAGACAACATCTGATAATGTATCACTATGATATGCCACAGGGTGGCCGTGTTGAGTGAGAACGACATCCACAACATAGTCTGAAGCATTTGTCTCGATCTCAAAGGGATGTTGTAGGTCCGATAATGAAAGTACTGGGGATGAGCACAAACACTTATTCAAGTCATTGAAGGCTTGTTGTTGGGACAGGCCCCACACAAATTTTTTTTTACTACCACCCCTGGTTACTTGGCTAAGGGCCCATGCAATATGAGAGAATCCCAACATGAATCTGCGATAGAAATTGGCGAGGCCCAAGAAGCTTCGAAGTTCAGTGAGTGTGGTTGGGGCTGGCTAGTCACAGATGACCTAGATCTTGGTTGCATCCACATGCACACCATGTCGATCAATGATGTATCCTAAGTAATGGACCGTGTCCATGTCGAAGGAGCATTTTTCCAAGTTTTCATATATTTTGTGCTACCGCGGGGTGTGAAGAACCTGTTGAATATGATGCAAGTGTTCCGCCCAAGTATTGTTGTAGATGAGGATGTCATGCAGATACACCACTACAAAATTATTGGTGAAAGGTCGTAGGATATCGTCCATCATCCTCATAAAAGTTATTGGAGAAAGGTCATAGGATATTGTCCATCATCCTCATAAAAGTTATTGGAGCATTTGTCAAACCAAAGGGCATGACCAACCATTCAAAAAGACCTTCTTTTGACTTGAAAGCGGTCTTCCATACATCTGTCTGTTCTATTGGGACCTGGTGGTAGCCAAAACTTCAGATCAATCTTACTAAAGTATTTGGCCCATGTGAGTTGATAAAGGAGGTCGTCGATTTGGGGAATCGGGTACCGGTTTCAGACTGTGATTTTATTCAGGACCCGGTAATCAATGCAGAGTCACCAGGTCTCGTCTTTCTTTTGCACCAGCATGATTGGGCTCCCACAAGGCGATGAGTTGGGACGTATGTTCCCCTTGTGGAGAATTTCTTGGATCTGCCTCTTGTTCTCCTTGTTTTCTAACAGAGAGCGGTGGTAGACTGGCCCATTGGGTAGCGGTGCACCTGGGGTTAGATCGATGGGATGCTTGACCTGGAAGTGCAGAGGTACCTCGGTAGGAGAGGAGAAGATATATGAGTATTCTTCCACGACCTTATGCACTTACTTATGTTGTGTGGAGAGATCGATTGCGAAGGCCCTAGATGTGGCTGCGATATTTTGCTCATGAAGAAGAAAAAAATTTCAATCTGAGAGATGACCTTCCTGCATTGCTTGGCAAAGATCAAGGAAATAACACTAGGAGGGACTGCCTCGGGTATCCTATACAATTTATTATTCAAAGTAATAATAACACTATGAGGCCTATACTCATATACAACATGATGTTTTCATAAATAAGGTTGGCCCAAAAGAACATTACAAACTTCAAGAGGAGAAACATCACACAATACCTCGTCTTTGAAGAGCTTGATGTCTTATGATAGTCAACACTGTTGGCTAACGCGGAGATTGCTTCCTTGGCTGAGCCATCCAATGGTGTAGGGTTGTGGGTGTGGTGTTGTCGACAGGGCTAGCCACTTGATGACATCTGCTGAGATGAGGTTATTCTGGCTACCGCTATCAATGATGAAGTGCAACATGGTGCCTTTTACCCGCATCTGTGAATGGAAGAGGCACTCTCCTTCTGGCTCGTCTAGTTCACCAGGCTGGAGCTTGGTGGTAGTAACAGTGGAACTAGGTTCCGCATCAATGATCCATCTTCCTCTTTCTGGTTTTGACTCAAAGTCAGAACCCACATCAGATTCAGAGGCTTTCACTTCGGCCACCAACGACTTCTTTGAGCGGTAGTCAACGGTGTTATGCCAAAGGCTCTTATGGAAGTCACACCACTTCCCGATATCTTTCTTTGTCTTTCTGGTGTCCTTTTTTGCCTGCGGCTTGGACTGGTTGTCTTGATACTTTCCATGTTTTCTCTGTCCCTTGTTATGTGGTTTGGGGCCGCCCCTTCCTGGATTTTTCTATGAGGGGTTCCCAGGCCCAAATTTCCACGTCTTTTGTTTGAGCTTCTGCTCGATTTTGACGGCATATTGGTAGGCCGCACCTAAGGATGAGATGTCTAGAAATTCCATTTATGTCTAAATGTATCTATGAAGAGAATCATGATACTTGAGCACTAGATGTCGCTCTGAATATTTGATAACCAACTTGGTGCACAAGGTATGGAAGATATTTGTGAACTCGACACTGCTTGGTCTCTTTCTTGCCACAACGTGGTCCATTTGGTATACAAATCGTCATAACTTCCGACAAGGTAGTATTGTTCCTTAATAGCTTCCCTGAAGGATTCTCAGGTGGCTACCACTGTAAATAATGAGTGTTCCTTTGTTTCCTTTTTCTCATAGAAAGTTTCCCACCAATATTTGACACGAGGAACGACTTTGAGGAGTGCAAAAGTAATATTTTCTCTATTCGAAAAGTTATGGATAGAAAAATACCCTTCTAGTAGATTCAACCACTTGTCTATGGCATTTGTGTCTATATGACCTTCAAATATAGGAATATCAAAGTTGATTTTTACCTTGAAGGGGGCGGCACCTCCGCTCGAGGAAGATGCATCGCCTGTTGGTAGTCGTCGAAGGATTTGCGTGAAACTATCCATCATCTTGTTCCTTTGTTGCGTGAGGGATTCCTCAAGAAGCATTTTGAAAGGATCTCATGTCTCGTCATATTTATTTTCTCCTGCCATGAGAGGTCGCTTGGGCATGCAAGAGATTTTGTCCTCAAGAGAAAGAAGCTCGATACCCAATTCTTTGTACCCTGACCTTATTGGGGACATGCATTAAGACGACAAGGAGAATAACACTCTGATACCAATGATCTAGGTTTTATGAGAAGAACAAAAAGAATATAGATTATTAAAATATGATTAACACATAATAATAGAGATATAGTAAAATTGGTTTTCTATTCAATAAGAAAATAAGTTGAAACTGTAAAATGCAGCGGAAAACAAGCTTGCGGGAATGGTGGCGGCTTATCTCTGAGAAGAGATGTGACGATTGCGCTCATTCGCAAGATGATGATTACAGTGAGGCTCTGAAGTCCTTTTTACAATAAACAAGAATGTCAAAAACCCTAGACATCCAAAACCCTAAACCTAGGAGATGGAGCGCCAAAATTCATGTGGGCCCTGTTTGGGTAAGTTAATACATCAACTCCCCGGGGTCATAACTTTTGCATATGATCTACGTTTTAGGCACATGATAGCCCGTTGGAAAGGTATCGTTGAGGAGATTCATTTTGGGGGCTCAATCAAAGACTTTGGATACCATTGAGAAACTTGATCCCGAAAAACCTTCATTTAGGCCCTTAAAATGGTCTCGGAAGTTAAAAACTGTTAAAAATAGTAAATTACCAAAATTGCGAGAAAAATGTTTTTGGCAAGTTGGAAAAGGTGGGTGGCCATCGATATCCACCTGGATCGGGATGTGTGTAGCCTATAGAAAAATAATGTCAAAAATAGATATATTGAGAGGCATTCAGAAAAAATATAAATTTTAATGTATTTGTAGCCCAAACCACCAGGTTCGTCATCATGAACCTAAATCTAAGGCAGCCAACTCAGTAAACATGTATGCTAGAGTTTTATCTCCCACCCCAAAAAATTGAAATGAAAAGAATGTGCACGCGCTTTAGGGATGCACACGTGTTTCTAGAGCACTTACATGTTAATAGGAATGTGTGTGCATTCTTAATAACACAACATCTTTTTGAAGTGACCCCCTATGACCCCTTATGAACCCCCCAAAAATTTTGTTCAGGGGCTCTCGTCCTACCCAACACAACAAAAAACACATGCATATCATTTCCAAGACCTTAGGGCACATACCAAGTGTTCAAAAAAACCTAGTGGCACTGACATCCTCAACCATAGGTTAGGGCCATCAACAACACTTTGAACTCATGAATCTAGGGCCATAAACAACACCTTAAACTCATGCATCCACGGTCACAAACAACACCTTGAAATCACATGAAATCTTCAACCACGAATAACACCTTGAACCCACACACATGATCTCTCAAGTGTATCCTTTACCTCTTAGTGGGAATATTAGCACCATTAGGGTTTTTGGAGAAGCAAGTATCGGTCTAAAGACTTGGACCAAGTTCAAGTGATGAAAAATTCTCAATGGGCCCAAAAAGTATATTGCAGGGATCAAGAGCCATCAATGAGTCCTCAAACCACCGCAGATGCTCTATGTGGGATATTTGTCCTTTGAATTGCAATATGGTCACCATTAGAAGGTTTCAAGCACCAAGTATGGGTTGTAGGGTGTTAGACATGGTCAAGGGAGGAAAATCAAGCATTAATGCATAAAGTAAGCTTCCAGGCATCCAAATCCAAGAACAATTCCTTTAACCACCACACATAATGTCTTGAGAGTGTCATATCCCTCCTATTTGGGATATGGGCACCATTATAAGGTTTTGAGCTCTAAGTATGAGTCTTGTTTCATGGAACATGGTTAGGGGAGGAAACTCAAGCCTCAAGGCTTCCACCCTTTCTCTCTTTGGCCACCCTCTTCCTCTCTCTCACCCTTTGTCCCTCTTCCTCTCTCTTTGACCCATGTTCCTCTCTCTCTCTCTCT
>ML793923.1:178183-197166 GCA_009831015.1 Picea engelmannii
TTTTCCAAGAATGGGGGATAATACCCTATTTTAGTCCCCTATCTTGTTCATATATCATATCTTCATCAATGTAAATGTATTTTACCTAGGTATCAAGGAAAGGATACCTCATGATGTGAATATTGTGGATATAAAGCAATTTTTATGACCTTGTAACAATTGCCACTTGGGAGGACTATAACCTAGGCTTCAAAAATAATAATTAGATTACTTTGACTTTTTGTGTTTTTTTTTTATATGTTCATCCTAATGCCATGATGAAAGAAATGGTGTAATCATTCAAAAGGGAAGTGAGTATAAAATAAACATGCAAATGGTTTCTATAAGAAAAAGAGGAGAGGATATGACTTTGAAAAGTGGCCAAGGAAAAAAGGAAGAGAAAAAGGATATGTGTCACTCACCCAAATTCTTTATCATATGAGAGTTGACTTGATAAATATAATATTTTTAGGAGAAAAAGACACCTCATAGTCCCATGTATAATGCTCATATATTTCACCTATAATTTTAACCTTTGGATAGTGAGAGTTTAATTCATGTATTCTTTCACTTTTTCTTTTTCTATTATTTCATGGTGATTTGGATTATGTTGGGATTGCAGAGAAATGGCCATTAATCATTTCAAGAATTACATATGCTTTAAAATGAGAAATTACAACACTTATAAGAGAAAGTTTTCAAATTGATAATAATTTCAAAGAAGAGCCAACAAATTGAGTAATTGATCATAGAAGTTCAAACAATAGAGTTGTCCCATTCACTTTACATGAACATATCGAAGATATTGAAGCTTTGGTAGGTTAATTAGGAATACTACACAAATATTGAATATGGAAAGAGGATTATGGGGTACTTTGAAAAAAGAGAGGAAAGCAATAAAGATTACTATAACAACACTTCAAAGGAAAATACAGAATTCAAGCTTTGTGAAGAAGTAACCTAGAATCTATTTATATGAAGAAAATAAACATCTTCATGCTTGGAAGACAATGTGCAAGATATATGCACATGACTCGAAAAGAATGAGTTTGTGTTTTAGAACCATCCACAGTCTCAAAATGCATATACATAAAGGAATTTCTATATTATGAGTTTCATTAGCTCAATGGATTTGATATTTACATCTATAATTCCCAAACCCTAAATACCCTAGTGTGTGAAGACCTTTTTAGAGGGTGAATCAGATGTACCACAAGATAGCAACGTCAACCTTTTAACTAGACAATGCATGCACTTACAAAGATCTGTTGCAACTCTTTGAAATTGAAGAATATTTTGATGAAAAAATGAGGGATCATGTGGTAAAAAAGTCAATTTTGAGAGAATGCATACATGGAAATAAACATTGATCCATAAACCAGAGATCGATAACCTATACGTCTTTTGCAGAATTACAATTTGTTTTTTACAATTATTGTGTGAATGTTGAGATTATGCTTCTTCGATCATTATTTGGACATGAATGCTCTGCTCAAATTTGAAATCACGACGTGGTTGCATTTGCGTTGTATATGGTGCCATGGTTAGTCACAACTTGGTTGCATTGTTTATGGTGCCAAGGACAATCAATGGAAAAATAAATCCACTTCCATTTTCACAAATTTTGTTTTGCCACATAAGAGGGACTTTGTATTCTTTTGAATGAATGTGCACATTGCAACCTAGGTGTGCATACACAACACTTTTTATATCATGTCTTCGCTATTGTTATAGGATATATATAAATATGGTCAGTAGTTGATAAGAAGCATGTTCAACCAATTTGAAAGATGTTCATGATTTTTTTGTTTGTCATCTATTTTCAATTGAATCGTCCATTTATATATAGATATATATAATATGTAGGCTTTTACAGTTAATCATAATGTTGCTTGAGATTTTTAAAGATTAACTGCATAATGTTGCTTGAGATTTTCAAAGATTAACTGCATAATGTTGCTTGAATTTTTTAAAGATTAATTGCATATAAATTTGACACGTCCATTGTTTTAAGTGGACACTCCACCCATCATCATGAATAAAAAAAGTTGAAATAATGATGATAACAATTATTTCAACTTTATTTATTTTTGATGACAAGGAAAGTATCCACTTACACACACACACACACACACACCTGCAGTACCTACATGTGAAACTATACAACAATGTGGTTCAAACAAAAAATATCAATTCAAATTGAAAACAAACTGTAACATGTGATTTATCTAACGAATATTCATATAAGCGAATAAATTAAGGGTAGAGAGTTATGGCTTCCAAGGAACAGTTTCAACCATTTCTGAGAATCGACATCATACGAACGATTTGGTTGTGAGGTTTCCCAAAGACTCAACAAATTGAAGTCCAACTATATTAACATTCAACGTTACCAATTAAAGGGATAAAAAATCACTCGTTGTAGGATGTACCACACAACGCACAAAGAAAGTACACGCTAAGACTGCGGGTTATTAGAGCTGGATTGGTTGAGTTACTAACCCATAAATCACGGTAGGCTAATGTTTACACAACTAGAATCACCAATGAGCAGGGCATACAAGTGAACCACTGTAACTATAACACAATGAGGCAATCAAAACGAATTGGAAATGGTGAGCCATGACCAAAGCAAATCAACAATAAATGTGTCGATTAATTGGCCAACGAACAAACCAACTACCAATTACAGTTCTCAGCCCAGTAATTGACCCAATGACCCTGTAGGTGAATAAGAGTGCTATAATTGGTTTGCACAAATCCAAGGCATGCCATAATTAAACACCCATCCACATAATTGTTAAGAATATAATCAAGAAAGTAAATAACTAACAAAATCAAGAAGGCAAAGAAAAGACAGGTGGAAAAGACACAAAGTCAATTCAATTAATATGTACATCAATAATGTATATATAGTACATATACCACAATTGTCCTCTAACATTATGACTGTTAGGGTAAAATAAATAATTGAGATTAGATTTTTCAACATCCCCCCTTAATCATAAGTCTATTCTTGCCTGAAAAACTACGACTTCTTGACAACTAGTAACATGTCAAGAAAATATTCAGAGGGCTTAATATCCTTTCTAAACTCTGGAAAAATAACACAAGATGAAAACTTCTACTAAATTGGTGGTTTAAAGATGACCACAAACTCAACTGGTGGTTTCAGGATGACCAAAAACTGATCTGGTGGTTTCAGGATGACCACAAACCAAATGTCTAGCAAAAGTCGATGTTAGATGTCTTCTACTAAATGACATGGTTTTAAGTTGACCATAAACTAACCAAACAAAGGACTGAAATCAACAACTACAAATGTCGATGATGCTCTCTAAAAATATAACAAGCATAACTTCATGTCTTCTGCTTAATTGGTGGTTTCAAGCTTACCACAAACTATCAAGAGCTCAAAAACAAGAGCTAGTGGTTCAAATTCCCTTGACCATAATGTATATGCTTTCCAAAATTTATACATGAATGAAGATCGAAACATTGATCATTCATCTATTCAACTTTATCAACTGAAAGATGACTTCTTGGAATTCCACCCTTTTATGACAATAAAAAATTTAAACTCAATAAAAGGGTGTTGGATTCAACAAAAAATGCACCCAATTACAAACATAATTCAATTCAACAGTATTTGATACTCACAAAAGGAACAACAATGAGTATCACAAATTGCAAGTTATAAAATTATGAACAGACACTAGTCCATAAATCACAAATTGCAAGTCAAAAAATTTTGAACATACACTAGTCCAGAATGCAGGATTTGAATTATTCTGCAAGATTTTCTTGAATGAAATCACTTGTTGTTGATGAAACTGGGAGAGCTTCAAAACTGAAAGCCTCATTGTCAATAACTGATATTGTTGTTCCCCTGACATGGACAATTTACCGAAGCCACATTCTTCCTTCAATATTAAAATAAAATTATCTCCTTTAAAATAAAATATTTCTTTGTAAATGATCCCCTCACTTACTTAGGAAGCAATCAATTATATAAGAAGCAATCAATTACAAATCACTTGATGCATGATTAATTCCATTAACATGCAAAAACTCTTTAAATGCTTAGTTTTAACACCAAATCCTTGAGCCTTGTAACTCCAAGCCCATACAATAAAAAAACTTAACCCTAAAGACTATAGAGTCAACTATTAAAGACTTTACAAATATCTTTCAAAAATAATTATAAAAATCCGATTATAAGCTATTTTGTAAAAAAAATAAAATTTGTTTGGAGTAATAAAATCATTTGCTTTTTGTAATGGAGGTTTAAATATTAAATATACCAGGTCCTTCATCGTTCTTTGAATACGTTGTAATAAACACTAATTACAAAGCTCTCAACCGCTTTACGAGCATGGACTAGTACACATTCTTTCTTTTGTCTTTCCACGTGATTCTTTATCTTTCCAAGCAATTTTTTTAATACGTTGTAACAAACATTAATTAAAAATCTCTCAACCACTTTACCAGCATGGACTAGTACACATTCTTTCCTTTATCTTTCCACGTAATTATTTATCTCTCCAAGCAATTTATAATCCTCTTTAAAATATATATTTCTTCACTTTGAAAGCGGACTAAAAATGGACTTTCCAAACTCTTTCAGGAGGGGAAAAGGAGCAACTCCTCTTGGCGGCTATGCTCTACTATCAGGCTGGCATCTCCTCTCCCACATAACAACTAGGCGCAGCTCCTCTTACATATAGGAAAAATAATCCGTCCCATAGGTTATTTTTAGCCTCGTGGATGTTAAAAATATTTTATTTCTTCTTTTCTTTCACAACAACTCGACGTGGCTCAATCCAACAGCTTCTTCACATACAACGATTACCTCTTAGAAACGTTTCCTTGCATCAAATCGCTCCCCCGCTTCTTTCTTTGGTGGCTTTATCGGCGGCCTCTTTGAAGACTTTACCAAATTGATTTCTTTCACATCAAACAAAATTGTGTTTTCTCCATTATCTACACTCTTCATCCATTCTCACATTAGGCCGTCACAATCTCATAGCACCAAGATTAGAAATGTGCTCTGATACCATTGTTAAGAATATAATCAAGAAAGTAAATAACTAATAGAATCAAGAAGACAAAGAGACAGGAGGAAAAAGGCATGAAGCCAATTCAATTAATATGTACATCAATAATGTATATATATATTACATATACCATAACTGTCCTCTAAAGATATGACTCTTAGGGTAAGATAACGAACGATTAGAGTTTTCAACACTAATAACATTCACAAGTTTTCAACAATAATACCATTCACACAATGCAGAGTATTCACAGGCCAATATATGCCTAAAAACTTGAATGGAAAAACCAACATTTTAATGGTTTTGCTTAGTCAAATATAAAGTTTCAAAAACATAGTATGATAGTTCTTTGGATCATTTAGCAACATCAAAGATTTTCTTCCATGTCTTAAGAACCCCTTCTAAATCAATTTTCTAGAGTATATAGGCAACACTAGGCTAGGTTGGGTCACTGGAAGGCCAAGTGTTCTTGCCACTTCATTTTCCATTCTCCATTGCTCTTATCTCCCATTTTTTCTTTTGCTAGCAACATTCCACTTTAAAGTTACTTCCATTCTTATCTACTTGTGTTTTGGCGCTTGCATTGTCATTGTTTGAACTATCATCTTTTTCAATTGCTTGTAAGAATTGAGTCTCGTTAACCATTAGCAATTTGTTTCTCTGGATCTGGCTCTGGTTCTTGGCTCTTGGCTTTGGCTTTGGCTTTGGCTTTGAACTTTGGATCTGGCTTTGGTTCTTGGCTCTAGTTTCTGGCTTCAATTGTTCTGGCAATACATAATTTTGTGCATTGATTCTCTACAATGAACATTAAACTCTGCAATCTTTAGATTTTCAAGTTCTTCTATTAGAATCCATTCCCATCTTTGGCATGCAAGTCTCTCTCGTTCTCAAACTTGGAGACAGTCTGTCTTAGCAACAAATGAAAGCTAATTTGAATTTGGGTCTTCAAAGTCAAGTCTTCCTAGATAGATCGATTTCTCCTTTGGCTAGGCAGTTTAGTCTACCTAAACTATTCTATATTTGGCCAATGGAATCTCTTGAGAAAAATCATTTTCATTGTCAGCTAGATCAGTTGTTCCACCACAATGAACTCATGTTGACCCTTGTTACGCTATTATGGAAATAATAACAACACACCACACAGTAAAATGTTACCAGTCGAAGCTTGATAAATAAGCTCTAAGGAAACCATTCAATATCCAAGGGAAAACACTCTATGAGGGTTCATTATTGCAGTTTAGTGAATTATAATATTGTAGTTTGTTGAAGGCTAATACAGTGTGTGGATTTATGTTTGGCATTTAAACGTAAATCTACAAAACAATGAATCCTCACTTGGGAATAACCTCAAGCGCCTTGATATAACTATCATGATTGTGCCTTCCATGATGCTCATTGCTACTTACATGCAAAGAATCAAAATCATATTACCAATTACTAATCAATGCATACATTGGCAATTAAAAAATAGAGATTCTACCTATGAGGCACCATTGCTTTTCAATGCTTACCGCTAACGATCAACAACCCAATAATCATAGTGCTAAACCAATTTGTGAAAACCAACCAACAACAAGGTAAAGAAGCATTGCGTATAGTTTGAAAATAATGAACAAAGAGGAAAATGGTACCAACATCTATTTACAACTCAACTACTCAAATCAATTTCTCATTGAAAAACTAATTCACTTGTTAGCTAGTTGATCTTGAACCAAATTGCAATGAATAATACAACCACCCATGCTTGAGATCCTCCTTTGTTGTTTTTTTTCCTTACTATAGTTGGGTGCTTATTTCTCTTGCTGCTACAAAACATTATTTTGATTTGTTGGTTTTCATGGAGTTTCAAGGACCCCCAATGTCCTTGAAACTCTTATCTCTCATTTTTTCATTACAACATTTCTTCTTTCATTTCAAAGTTCCTTTCATTCTTGTCTTCTTGTGTTTTGGCACTTGCATTGTCATTGTTTGAAATCTCAAATTTGTTGATTGCTTATAAGAATTGAGTCTCATTAACCATTCATTTTTTGTTTTCGATCCATTTTAGTTCAAATACAATAGGATTTTGATGAAGTTATGATAAGATAAATTGTGCCTAAACATTACATGAGTGTACAATGAAACAATTCCTCAATAATTACGATGGTTTATAAATCTGATATAAATTTTAGAGCACCATCCTAGTAAGTCAAAGAAGCACGGGAGATGCTCTAAAGATTGAACCCTATTGATTGCTCCAACTTGTGCTTCACAAATCTGAACTAAAAGAGTTATATGGTAACCTAAGGAATGTTGGCACTAAACCAATAAGTGTATAGTTTCAAATTAGAGAATTTTTAAATGTATCTCACCATGCGTGTATAAAAAATAAGTAGGGAGCATACTCATTGGATGTGGAATTTGATTTCGCATCTAAGAAATGTCTACACTTGAAACATATAATGAGATATACCAAAAATATAATTAATTTTTTTTTCTTTCCCTCCAAAATTGTTTACCCTTAGAGATCATCATTTTGAATCCTATTGGTTCTTTTAATGTTGACACTAATAGTACATTTTTTGTTTTGAAGCCTATTTTTCACCTCAAAATTTCTCTAATGCAACCTCGCCCTCTCTTCCAACCATTTCTCTCTTAATTCTTAATAAGGGATAATCCATAGCGATTTCTAGTAGCTTTTGCCAAAGCAAATTCATCTCAACCATTGAATGTTTGATCTCTTGGAAGTTAGAACTAAATTTTTTAAGGTGTGTATGGAAAATGTAAACAAAAACAAGCATTAGGGAAGAAAACTATTTTGAAGAATCCTCGTGCATTGTCCATCAAAGAGAGAATTATTATAAAGGAAACATTATGATGAGGAAAGGTCAGAATCACTCTTATTCAATATACAATCCATATCAAGAAGAAAAAGGAAGTATACAAATTGTACCAACTCTTAAACACAAAAGATGAAGATTTCAACAACGATTGTTGAAAGATAGTGAGGTGTAGGGGGGTGATAAGCGATTTTTGAACAAAATCATCATAGGTTTCTTGATGAAGAAATCCAACACATACTTTGGAATCCTACAAAGGGAGCAATTTTAAGACATTTTTGGATAAACACATACTTTGGAATCCTACAAAAGGAGCAATTTTAAGACATTTTTGGATAAGATCTCTATGTACCTTTTTCTTTAGCTGCCATTTTTCATTTATGAGAAGAGGTTTCATTTTGTTTCCTATAGGAAAGGAGGTAAAGGATTGAGATAAACTTCTTGCAAAAGTCCCATTCTATTTAGTATGGTACCCTGCCATTCCATCTTAACCATGAAGTTTAATACCAAGAAAAATGGTGAGGGAAGAGAGAAAAATACCATTCTATTTAGTATGGTACCCTGCCATTCCATCTTAACCATGAAGTTTAATACCAAGAAAAATGGTGAGGGAAGAGAGAAAAATACCCTAGCAATCATTCTATCTACTTAAGCAACCACCATGTTGTTTAACATGAGAGCACACGAAAGCCTTCATGTGGATTAAATGATCGTGAACTTAAGGAAAATATTTATCTCTAATGCTATAACTAAGTGGTGTGATTTCTTTCAATGAGCATCCCTCTATTGTAGAGGGAATTGCATAAACCCATGGGAAAATCGCAATTCTCACTCCATATAGAATGAAACCCTACCCTTTTAGAATCATGTTAGAGATACAATAGTTGATTTAGTAAAAGGCCAAACATTTATGTAGAATGGTAGATGTATGGGGCACGTTTCTGTAGAATTCAATGGACACCTTTCTGTCTTATAAGACACTAGACACCTTGTTTTTCTTTCTCCCTCCAAATTTGACATAGTTATTGATGTGGCTTCTTCATGGCACTTGTGGATGCTGACTGCAACACAATTTCATTGTTGGCTATCTTCTTGGCCTTCTTTCTTTCCATTTCCTGTAATTCACTTTAATTTTGTGTCTTTGAATTTTCTTTTTTTTTCTTTTTCTTTTTCCTTCCAAATTTGAATTTCCTCTTTTGTTTTTCTTTTTCCCTCCAAATTTGACATGGTTATTGATGTGGCTTCTTCATGACACTTGTGGATGCTGACTTGGAAACAATTTCACTGTTAACATTGTTAACATGGTTATTGATGTGGCCTCTTCATGGCACTTGTGAATGTTGACTTGGACACAATTTCACTGTGAGCTACCTTCTTGGCCTTCTTACTTTCCATTTCCTGCAATTCAACTTTACTTTTGTGTCTTTGAATTTCCTCTTTTGCTGGAAAGTCGAGGCCTGCTGCAATATCTGCAAGAGTGGTCACATAGTTCACATATAAAAATGTGAACTATATCGGATTTTCTTTCCTTCCTGATCCAGGGATGACTTCCAACGATTGATTTGCATGCACGAACGCAGCTCGCCAATTTTATTACCGGAATATGGATGATGATGGGCCATATAGTTAAAAAGTTCTGAGATTTGTGATCCATTTTTCCAAAAAAAAAAATGGATCAAAGTTCAGAATTCAAACTTTATGTGTAGCTCTATAACTTAGCGGCTCCAAATCCCATAAAACGATAAAACGATAGCCACCCACCTTGCTAGGAGTAGGACAGATTCACAACAGGCCTTCCTGTTATATAACGTGTCGAGAGAAGCAGAAACAATATCCGTTTCAGAGAAGAAACAATATGCACAGCCGGCAATTTCTTGTTGTTTCTCCACGAAGTCACGACTCACGTGGGACCTTGCGATTTAATTGTAAGACTATGTTAAAATAGTCGTGGAAATGAATACGGTAATCTTAGAAGGAAATGGTTTGTTTTAATAAAAATATCATTTTTTATACTATAATTATGTCTATAGGCATCCCCTATTAGAACTCGGGTTGTTCATGAAAGGTTATTATATATTATGTATTAAGAGTGTAATTAATGAAAGGTTACTTGCATTTAATAATTTGGACATTAGGATTTAACATCTGTATTTGCCATGTTGATTAATTAGTAGGTGCTTTAGACATGTTCTGGACATACTGCTTCCTTCTAGTGAACTTCTTCGTTTATTTTGGTGGCAGGCTACCATTTTGGTGGTAGAATGCCAAGTTTCAAGGGTGTGGGGGAATGACATTTCGGTGGTGGAATGCAATTTTTGGAGGAATGGTATTTCGATGTTGGAATGCTAGGTGTGAATTAACCTTCTCAAAGGAAGGGCCACCATTCCCAGTAGTGAGTGAGTTGCAAAGCGATTAGCGAAGCTGGGAGGGAGCCGCAAACATAGGAGGATTTGAAAATTGAAGTTGGTTTGTGTTACCACACAACCTGACACCTTAGTGCAAAGCCTTCACAATGTGCCAAGACTAGCGGAACATCAGAATATGTCACCACTGCCACCTAGGCAACAACTTCCCTCGTTTTAGTGAAGGATATATCCAACACAAGGGAGACTTCCCTAGTAGGACTTGGGACTCCTAAGGAAAGACACCGTCGTATTTAAGGCCTCCTAAGTGTATACTCAATTCACCACCAAATAGATGTATCAAACAAGTCAAGGATAAGGTGGTTACTCAAAGTAAATACCATATTTGGTTTAAAATGCTCTAAGGCTGATTTAGGGGGTTTGTCAAGGAAAAATCTCATGCAAAACAATCCCCAAACCACTCAAATATGAAATTACCAATGGCTTCCTTCCAGTTAACTCCTTCCTTCGTTTCGATGGTCAACCAGTGTTTCAGTGGTGGAATGCCAAGTGTCGAGGGTGGGGGGGTGCAATTTCAGTGGTGGAATGTCATGTGTGGAGGGATGGTGTTTTGGTGTTGGAATGTTAGGTATGTGTGGACCTTTTCTCAAAGTAAGGGTCGTCATTCCCAACAATGAGCGAGTCTCAAAGAGAATAACGAAGTTGGGAGGGAGCTGCAAGTGCAAGAGGATTTTAAAATTGAAGTTGGTTTGTGTTACCACACAATCTATCACCTTAGTGCAAAGCTTTCACAAGGTTCCAAGACTAGTGGAACATCAAAATATGTCACCATTGCCACCTAGGCAACACCTTCCCTTGTTTTAGTGAAAGATATATCCAACACAAGGGAGGCTTCCCTGATAGGACTTGGGACTCCTAAGGAAAGACACAGTCAATTCTAAGGAAAGACACAATCAATTCTAAGTTTCTACCCAATTCACCACCAAAGAGATGTATCAATCAAGTCAAGGATAAGGTGGTTACTCAAAGTAAATTTTAAATTTGGTTTAAAATGTTCTAAGGCTGATTTAGGGGGTTTATCAAGTAACAATCTCATGCAAAACAATCCCCAAACCACTCAAATATGAAAATTACCAATGGCTTCCTTCCATCGAACTGCTTCCTTCATTTTGGTGGTGGGATAACATTTCAGTGGTGGAATGCCAAGTGTCAAGGGTGTGGGGGGATGGAATGTTGGGTGTGGAGGGATGGTGTTTCGTTGGTAGAATGGCATATGTGCATTAACCTTCACTCAAAGGAAGGGTCACCATTTCTAGAAATGAGCGAGCTGCAAAGCGAATAACGAAGCTGGGAGGGATCCACAAGCGTAGGAGGATCTGAAAATTGAAGTTGGTATGTGTTACCACATAATATAGAACCTTAGTGCAAAGCCTTCACAAGGTGCCAAGATTAGTGGAACATCGAAACATGTCACCATTGCCACCTAGGAAATGACTTCTCTCGTTTTAGTGAAGGATATATCCAACACAAGGGAGGCTTCCCTGGTAGGACTTGGGACTCCTGAGGCAAGACATAGTCAAGTCTAAGGCCTTCTAAGTGTCTACCCAATTCACCACTAAAGAGATGTACCAATCAAGTCAAGGATAAGGTGGCTACTCAAAGTAAATTCCAAATTTGGTTAAAAATGTTCTAAGGTTGCTTTAGGGGGTTTATCAAATAACAACCTCATGCAAAACAATACTCAAACCACTCAAATATGAAAATTACCAATGGTTGTTGTAAAACTTGCAAAAATGATAGGAAATTACAACAGTACACAGATTACAACAACAATACAATTCATCTCTCAAAATGAATTATAAACCAGTAGAAAATAGGACTAAAATAATGAATAAATCTAGGGTTTGATTAACTTTCTTAATCTTAAAATTACAAGATATATAACAACCAACTAAGACAAGATGTCTAGCCCTGATTATACAACAATATAAATCAGCAAGACAAATTTTATGTAATAAAATGATTTTAGGTCAAACATGCAAGAAAACCCTAGGATTTCAAGTCAAGAATATGCAAAAAAACCCTAGAATTTAAGGTCAAAATATGCATGAAAACCCTAGAAATCTAGGGCATTTGTTGGCTAAAAATTAAATGTAAGCTAAAAAAAACCCTAAATTTACCCTAAAACATTGATGAAAGATGAAGTTTTGAATTTTAGATTGACAAGATGGGAGAATATTATTGCATACTAATTTTGTTTGGGCATATGGGGTCAACTAAAACCTCCCTTTAGTGGATGTAAGTTGATCTAAAGACATATCTAGGGTTGTCCACTACAATCCCTAGAAAATACACCTAGTACCTTACAAAATTCAAGACAATTCAAAGGAAGATACTCCACTAGTAATCTTCCAAGGGTTTAAATGAAGGGATTTGTCCAAGAATAATATGTTCAGAGAATGCATCACCACCACTAGAGAGGTAAAATTACACTTAATAATCATTCATAAATAAAATCCAACAATATTTAGAGAGACCACTTACTCAAGAAATTGTTTTCATCCATAAACCCTAGATGTGAAAATCCATAGAAGTTGCAAAGTCATCCACAAAGCATCATCCTCAAGAAGGTGTTGTAGTTATCCATCCATAGAAAAATATAGAAGTCATAGTAGACAAGTAATGTTCTCCACAAGTAGCAATGATACAAGTGAGAAGTGCTTCTCTTATTTATACGAGATATCTAGCACCCTTCTCACTAAAATAATAATATTTTTCTAGCGAAATCCCTAAGAAAATAAAATATGGCTTTATCTATTTACAAGCCCTATAGATAAGGCCACAATACATCAAATATCCATGATACAAGAGTGGATGGGTCATTAAGACTCCCAACAACACCTCTAAAATGAAGAAAATGTGCACATGAGACAAGACGTCCCTCATAAATGCATTCTCCCTCTCACATGTGTGGCATGTGCAACCTCAATAAGTGGACGACTCGCTCCAAAGTGATGTGTAGGGGGCTCAAAAAGTGAAACTTTCCCTCTAAGAGGTGCAATGTTTCATCAACAAGTTACAAATCATCCCCATAAGGTGTGATGTCTCATCAAAAGGTGCAATATCATCATGTAATGGTGCATAGTCCCATCAAATCATCATGCAAAGGTGCAATGTCCCATCAAGAGGTGTCAAATCATACCACATGGGTGCTAGGGTGTCTCATCAAAGGATTCATGTCATCATAAGGCTTAATTTTCTCCAAAAAATGTGGAACAACCTCTCTCAAGTAGTGGGACAACCTCCTTCAAGTGTGCTAGTAGCCCCTCAACGTCCTCCAAAGGACCAATGCATCAATCAAGTGGGAAATCATGTGAAATCCATCATCCAAGAAGGGGTTCATGTAGTCCAATGTATCCATCAAAACTCAGAGGCATGTACATTAGTCAAATACAACATATAAAGTGAGTCATGCCAATGTAAAAGCCACAAGATAGATCACACTAAGTATCCTCTCCAAACTTCACACTAGCTCATAAAGTTATACAATTTGACAAGTTTAGTTATGGGAGGATCATTATTAACCCCTATTAGGTTTGTTGGTACCTAGGAAAACGAGTATTTCCCAAGAAATCCATCAAGGAGTATGTGTAATGATATATGGTATCACTTGGGGTTTATTTCGTAGGTGGTGGCATATTCATGAAACATTATGTATGATAGTCATCCTCATGACTGCCTTTGTATGAGGGAGTGCTTAGGCAATGAATTTTCTTTTCATTGACACTGTGCCTTTTCAAACCCCTATTTTCCTTTTTCTTTATTCATTCAACCTTTTTTGGATTTTGATTCTCATTTACTAAGTCCTTTTTGTTAGGTATGCATCCGTTGCATAGGACTTGGGGTGATGGCCTCTTAGCAAGTGCAGAAATATCATGCTTCTTTATTCTTTCTTGGTTCTTAACTTTTTTTTTTTCTTTCTTCTTTGTTTTTCTTTACATTTTGAGTTTATCCTTTACTCTTTCTATATATATTTTTTTATATCAAGCTTGTTCATCCACATTCTTGTTTTCATTTATCCACCCATAGGATTTCCCTTATCTTTTCTTTTTTGATTTTTCCTTTATTCTCTTTTTCTCTTTATTCAAAAATTTTCCAAACACTTGGCCATTTTTCAAGTAATGCGGAGTGGGGGTAGAAAAAGTATTAGATTCACATGTCTATAGGTATGCAGTGTCGCGTTCTACATTTTATGCCTCTTACTTATGCATCCTCTATAATGCCCTTTTCACATTTTTCATACTTAGTCATTTTAATGAAATGCAGATGTAGAGCCACATATCATCTGTCAACTTTCTTGAGTCTCCAGTTCTGCAGGTCCGTAGTTTCACAACCTCGTGTTCCCCAAAATGTACTCCTCACTTTTTCATTCCTCAAATTGTACTTTTTTCATTTTTTAAACAATTAGTCAATTTTAATAAAAAACAGATACAGACCCACTCACTATATGATGAACTTTTCTCTAGTCCTTAGGTTTGCAAGTTTCCAGGTTTGAAGTCCCACATTCTCCAAAATGCACCTTTTACTTATGTGATCTACAAAACGACCATTTTTCAATACTTAACCTTATTTCTAGTTTTGGTGCGGACCTCCTTACCCTTCCTTCTATCCATGTTCATAGGTCCACAAGTACGCAGTCCCGTGTTATATAATTTTCACTTCCCATTCCTCATTTTACAATCTCATACTTCAGATTTTTCATCCGCCACAACATCACATCACCACTTCCCATCACATGTATTGTCCCTACCACATCAGTTGCCACTTGTGTAAGCATAATGTCATTAGTAAATTCATGAAACATTCATTAAAGCTTGTAATAAATTCAAATCTCATGTAAGCCAACAAATATTAAAAGTAAATATTTATGATTGATTGAACTATCAGGACAATACGTGGTGAAATTAAGTAAAAACAAATACGTCAAGCTGTAAATATCGACAGTAGCACCACCTTTTGTCAAAAGCAGAAAAAAGGATGTCAAGTAAGAAAAAATAGTTTTATTGTGGAGATATACTAAACACACTTGGGCATGAGGATCAAGGGTTTTAGTGGTCCAAAGCATACAATTACTAAATGAACTTAATTTGGACCTCAAGAACATCATTAACAAGTTGTGTTCCAGAAGTGACAGACTTCAAAGAAATTGTTCAATGGTGCACATAGAAGTTCAACTCTGAGAAAATAACAATTTAATTGCAAGGACATCATCCCATTTCTCTAGCTCCTTCAACATTCTCCACAATACTACAACTCCCTACACCTACCTTGCGATTAAAAAATGAAGAGGCCGATGAATTTATGAATCAGTATAAATGAGGGGAAAGGTTTCTAAGCAATTATTTGGAAGACCCAAGCAGTAACTCCGGTGCTTCCAAGATTGAGGTAGCTTCATTAAAATACCCATATAGAGAATTTGCATGGTTATTCACCTGCATTATTGGTGTGTAATCTATTGTGTTTATACCAATAAATGTTATATATGCATTGCATTATGCTTTGCATGAAAAATCCATTATAGATTGGGTCTATCTCATTTCAACTAAAATTTATTTCCAATTGAATAACTTTAAAAAGACTCGAAAGTTTTATATGACTTCTTACGTCATCTTCACCATCACTTATGGCCAGGCGTTTGAATACTTTCCAAGGGAAAAGCATGTTGATTTTAAGTTAGAACTAGTTTATGCATGGTACTATGTTTTGTACACACATAAATCTCAATATAATTTTTACCCTGTCCATAAAAATTTAATTTCAGAAATTAAAAATTTGATTTTTGGTCATAATACATCAAGACTGTCTCTTGAAGAAACCATCTTTCTCTCTGGGAAATGATTTTATGAAACTTCTGAAGAATTTACTATTATCAGATTGTTTGGTAGTGAAGAGAAGTCTTTTCTTCCCTCGTTCTATGTATCAGAAAGACTCTTTGCCGAGGAAATGTATAGGTAGTACAATACTTAGGCCCATTTCTTCTATGATAAGAGTAAAAAACAATTCATGCCCCTATCATTGAAATTTGGGGAATTTACTGTGAAGCATATAACTCACCTTGACGAACTTGCAAGACATCATGAACAACTAGGCTTAAAGGAAGCTAATGTTTTTAATGGTTTTTACCCACATAACAAATTCACTACACGCATGGAGTTGATTGGGTACTCTTCATATTTCATTAAAGTTGAATAATTTTAGGAGGGTGGTGGAGATAATCTAGATCTCCATGAAATCACAACATACCAAGTTTTAGATGACATGATAAATAACACTAATGAAGGTCACAAACAACATGGCAGGGAAGTGACTGATAAAAACCCAAATTCATCGACAATATCCCAAAGGAGCACTCCATCAAGAACAAAGAATAGAACAAGCGGTATGGAGACGAGAAAAGCATCGGTTGGAGGGTCAAACGATGGTGGTGATAAAGACCCACCTAGGAAATGTCTTGAAAAATCTCATATTGCATATACTTATGTCAAAAGAAAAAGGAATAAATTAGTAACAGGGTTAAGCATACATGAAGTCCAAGAGATTCCACATGCAATGGACATAGACGAACTCATTGAAGAACCTAGTTGTTCTGCACAAAGACTACTGGAAACTAGAGAAATCGTTGATGCCATGATTACCCAGGATCCTGAAATATTTGAGGAGGAATATGTCACTTTGCACTACGTGGACTACAATCATGAGTCTAAGAAATTGTTATTGGAAATGTCAATACTAAAAACAAAAGGTCATCGGAAAGATGGAAATATTCAATTGACCTTGATGAAGTTGTACCGTAAAAATTTGTAGAGTTCCTTGGAGAATCTGGAGAAGCTTTGAAGCAATCTATTGACAATATGGAAAAAGAGAATTCAGATTTGAAGATGAGGATAAAAGAGTTAGAAGTTGCTTTGATACCAGGACCATTGTTTCCCAAACCTTTGAATTCAATCCAACCTACATTTGTGTTAGAGAACGTTCCAGAAAGTAACAAAAAATATAAAGGCTCATCAAGTTTATTATCAGTACTAAGTGTTGGAAGATTGGTTGTTGTCATTGATGTCAACCCTAGTCATGGGTTTTGGACCACAATATTGATAAATGTATTTGGACATGAAGGACAATGCACATGCATATACAACACCCATGAATGGATAGTATACGTCATGTTGTTTCCGGTGGTATGTGGCATGTCACATGGATCCTCATGGTTGAGGATAAATGAATTTTTGAAGATGACAAAGTGAATTGAAGAAGGAAGTACATGTAGGCCCTGAAGATAATTAAAGAAAAAAATTACAAAATAAGAAAGTGTCAGGTCGGCCATAATGTTAAAATGAAGTGACATAAATGGTATAAATAAAAATCATTATACATTCATTTTGATACAAGTTGAATTTCAGAGAAAATAAGAAGTAAAGAAGGCCGGATTTCAAGGGAGGATGAAGTCTTTTGGTGATGTGTTCTAAGGTGTTCCGGGTAAAACAGTCATAACTTCTTCATAGAGAATCCAAATGACATGGGAAAAATTTCATTGGAAAGAGTACAGACTGTAGTTTCTTTTGTGTGGGGAATTCTGTACAAGTTCGGTCTCCTGAATAGACCAGAATTGAATAAAGTCTACCATTATTTCTATAACTTCTTTTTGGGGAGGATTCAAGGAGTGAAACTTGGAGGAGTTTCAAAGAATACACTGAGTAATATTATATATAGGATCAGAGTACTCCAAGAATTGAATAATTTCAGAAATTGAAGAAGTCTAAGGAAGCATTATCAGGTTCTATGTGATGATTGGTTGATGGTGATGATTCAATGTAAAGTTTTATTATCTCTCATATATTCTTGGGTGGAAGGAAGGGGCAAGGATGGGAGAGTTCAAATCTCTCTTGATATTGGAGGATTGCATCTTCCTCTTGGAGTTTTATCCCCCCCTTTACATTTGGAAGCTGTAGCTACCTTTGGAAGTCACTATTTCCCTTGAACAATAACTATTGATTATTTCTCATATATTGTGCATGGTGTATTGTGGTGTATTGGTGTAACTCTTATACTATTGTTCATTGCTCATTGTATATAGTTGAATGGTTTAAGTATAAGTTGAAAAAGGTTTTAAATTGTACTTGATACTAATTCACCCCCCTCTCAAAAATTGGTATCAGAGCGGGTTACCTTTAGTACAGTTTAACCACTGGAAGGAAGATCCTAAGAACAAATGGAAGACAAAATTCCAAATGGGATTCCACCATTTGATGGAAGTAATTTTGAATACTGGAGTAATAGAATGGAAACTTACTTGAAAGCTCTTGGGGTAGATGTTTGGTTCTCAGTTGATTCAGGATAAAATGCTTTGAAGAAACCAAAGACTGCAGCTCAGAAGGAAGCAAAAAGGAACAACAAATTGGCAATAGATACTATCCTGGATGGATTGACAGATTCATTGAAATCCAAGGTGGGATCATGTGCATCATCAAAATAGATTTGGGACAAGCTACAAGACCTTTATGTAAGGGAAGACGCAGAAGAAGAAGAAGAAGAAGAAGAAGTTGAAGCAAATTACAACATCTCAGTTTTCAAAGAAGAAAATAGAGGTCAGTTCTTTTGCTTTAATTGTGAAGGAGTAGGTCATGTTGAATTTGAATGTCCTCATCCAAGGATTGAAAGAAATGACACTGAAGAAGAAAATTCCAATGAAGAAGAAGAAAATCACGAAG
>ML793923.1:197911-217262 GCA_009831015.1 Picea engelmannii
GTATGGAGAAGGAAAGAGATTCCAAACAATGAAGATTTTCGAATAGCATTGACCGCTGAAGAATGTAAAGAAGAAGATGAATGGTACATAGACAATGGATGTTCTTCACACATGACCGAGGATCAAGACAAATTCATCAGCTTAAAGAGAAAGGGTGACAATGTTGCATTTGGAGATGACTCATCTGCCAAAATACTTGGAGAAGGTGTAGTAGAGCTTGGAAGAAAAAATGTAAAAGCAAAGAATGTTCTATTGGTTGAATAATTGAATCATAATCTACTAAGTGTTAGTAAAATGTGTGATCAAGGATACACTCTTACGTTTGATTCCCAAAAATGCAAAATCAGAGAAAATAACTAAGGAAGATTAGTTGCAACTGCAAAAAGAAGACCGAACATCATACACATCCTAGACATGAGGAAGAGAGAGAAGACATAAGCCACACAAAAGGATTCTAAGGAAGAAAAAGTCCCAAAGACCAAAAATAAGGATGAAGTATTATTGAGTGCCACATGTTCAGGGGGAGCAGCCCCAAAGAAGAGAGTTACAATTTTCCATTAAAATCAGGGGGAACAACCCTAACCTTTGCCATTGATGTCAAAGGGGGAGACAAATTGGGATCATGATGATAGGGGGAGCATGAGTGTTGCCATCAATGACAAAGGGGGAGATTGTTGGAAGATTGGTTGTTGTCATTGATGTCAACCCTAGTCATGGGTTTTGGACCGCAAGATTGACAAATGTATTTGAACATGAAGGACAATGCACATGCATATACAACACCCATGAATAGATAGTATACATCATGTTGTTTTTGTTGGTATGTGGCACGTCACGTGGATCCTCATGGTTGAGGAGAAATGAATTTGTGAAGATGACAAAGTGAATTGAAGAAGGAAGTACGTGTAGGCCTTGAAGATAATTAAAGAAAAGAATTACAAAATAAGAAAGTGTCAGATCGGCCATAATGTTAAAATGAAGTGACATAAATGATATAAATAAACATCATTATACATTCATTTTGATACAAGTTGAATTTCATAGGAAATAAGAAGTAAAGAAGGTTGGATTTCAAGGGAGGATGAAGTCTTTTGGTGATGTGTTCTAAGGTGTTTCGGGTAAAACAATCATAACTTCTTCATCAAGAATCCAAATGACGTGGGAAAAATTTCATTGGAAAGAGTACACACTATAGTTTCTTGTGTGCGAGTTTCAGAATCGGATGCTAAATATTGAGCATGGGGAATTCTGTACAAGTTTGGTCTCCTGAATAGACCAAAATTGAATAACGTCTACCATTCTTTCTATAACTTTTTTTTGGGGAGGATTCAAGGAGTGAAACTTGAAGGAGTTTCAAAGAATACATTGAGTAATATTATATTCAGGATCAGAGTACTCCAAGAATTGAAGAATTGTAGAAATTGAAGAAGTCTCAGGAAGCATTATCAGGTTCTATGTGATGATTGGTTGATGGTGATGATTCAATGTAAAATTTTATTATCTCTCATATATTCTTGGGTGGAAGGAAGGGGCAAGGATGGAGAGGTCAACTCTCTCTTGATATTGGAGGATTGTATCTTCCTGTTGGAGGTTTATCCCTCCCTTTACATTTGGAAGCTATAGCTACCTTTGGAAGTCATTACTTCCCTTGAACAATAACTATTGATTATTTCTCTTATATTGTGCATGGTGTATTGTGGTGTATTGGTGTAACTCTTATACTATTGTTCATTGCTCATTGGATATAGTTGAATGGTTTAAGTATAAGTTGAAAAAGGTTTTAAGTTGTACTTGATACCAATTCACCCCCCTCTCAGTATCAACACTAAGAAAATATGTTGTTGATGCCATACATAAGAGAATTGATATAATTCAATAAATTTGTGAGCTTGCTCAAAGTATTGTTTTTTTTTCATCAATAATACAAAATTTCAAGGAATACCTGCAAAAAGACCTAGAAAATGATGAAGGATTTTACAAAGAATGTGTGAATACATTTTCATCTAAAGTATCGAGCTCAAGTGAATCTCATAGAAAATAACAAAAACTTTATTCAACTTACTGGATGAAGCAGGTCAATGCATGTTAGCTGATAAGAATTAAAGAATAGAAAGAAATGATAAATGAGATTGATGTTTTGGAAAAAAAAAGTGATTTGTTTCTTAAACTTGTGGATCTTACAAATGATCTTGATGGTCCCTATTTATTGATGGATACCATGATTTTATCAAAAGATACCTTAACGAGACAAATTATTGCATTAAAAGTTGTTTGGGAAAATGAATTTACCGAAACAATATACTTTTATGAAGAAGAAGTTGAAAAATGGTTAATTCGATATATCAACATGAATGATGAAGTTGATGACATGTTGCATCGATCAGAAATGGATCTGAGAGAATTTTCCATCATAGTGAGTCAAGCAACAACCTTGTTCCCCCTTTTTATGTCTATTTCTTCTACAATCATTTGTCACACTGCCTTATATTTCCTAGTATTATGTGAAAACCAGGTTGACCCTTGATTGTGTTCCTCTTATCTTCCATGTATTTTCATTTTATGGTCCATGGGAGCCCAATCCCAATCCTATTTAAAGGGCAAATGGATATCTTTTCTTTAAAGACATTCACTTTGTATTTAAAAACTCATATTATTTTTTGAGACTCCGAGAGAACTACTTGGGGTACTGTTGTTGGAGTTACTTTACACACACATAGGATTTCTTTTTCCTAAGGTTTTTATTTGTTCATTAGTCATAATTAGTCATTATTCAGTCTCCTATATTTTAGGAGAGAATATTCCACCTGGAAAATATTCTCTTTCAGTTCACACTTCAGTTTGACTAGTTGAGTTGAGTTTAGATGTTGCATTGGGATCATCACCATGCAACATTGGGATAATCACCATGCTAATTCGACCGTGCCTTGGTATCATCACCAAAGTGGTGTATTAGCCTTGATTCCTTGAGTTAACTCCTCACTACTTTGTGTTCAGTCAGTTAACTGAAGACTAGTTGACTAGTTAACTCAACTAGGTGGCAATTCACTCCCGTAACTGCCTGAGAGACTAGAATAGGTGGCAGTTCACTCCCGTAACTACTGATGTGTGTCCAGATCACTCTATACCACCACTATGGCGACTTGGTTCACCTCAAGTCGAACTCATTGATTTATACAAAGTATATCATGTGTAAATTATTCATTATTCACAACGGTTAATGAGAATTATTTCCATTCTTTCTCTCCTTCTTCTTCTTTTTCCAATTCTCTCTGCAAATGTGTGTATCATTGTTTAGCTAGATATATTTTTTGCAGGTCAACACATTTACATGGTATCAGAGCCGATGGAGTGATAAGCAAAAGCTACACCAAAATTTTTTGCAGGTTCAAAATATTGAAGACAACGGAAAGATGGAATTCCAAAAAGAATTCATTCTTACACCTTACAACTATTTTGCATGGAAGGAGAAAATAGCCATACATCTCCGATCTAGAGGGTTGTATAGAATATATTAACCATGAATACAGATACAGAGCCAACATCAGCCATAGAAAAATCCAAGTACTTAAATCGCATGGATGAGGCACTCGGAACAATTTGCAGTCTTATTTCTCCTGATCTCCTTTTTCATATATCTTCCTGTAAGACTCCCAATGAAGCCTGAACCATATTGGAAAGGCTCTTTGGAAAACATGATGAGATGAGGGGAAACATGTTGGAGGTGGAGCTGCTCACATTGGATCCAAAAAGCTTCGAGAATATCCAAGATTTCTTTACAAAATTCAGGGATTTACTGTCGCAACTCAAAGCTTGCGGGGTTGATAAATTGAAGGAGGAGAAACAAATGGTTCTCACCATTCTCTCCAAGCTTGGTCCTGAATTCTCAGTATTTGTATCTACATTCCATACTGTCAGATTCGCCTTTGGGGCCACCTGGAAGATGCCTTCTCTTGAGGACTTTATCGAATCCCTAACACAAGAGAAAACCAAGCTCTTCAACATGGGCGCAATCAAAGGCCCAAGGGCACATGCACTCACTGTGCATGATGGAAGCCAAAAATATCAGAAATATAAAGATAAATATAAGAGGAAAGCTCATGCACATACGAAGAAGGAAGGGTACACAAAACCCTTCACCGATGCCTCCGGATCCAAAGGAGAAAAGGGAAGAAAAGAAGAGAAATGTACATACTGACACAAAGGATTCCATTCAGAATCTGCATGCATGAAAAAACAAATAGATCTGATGTCTCAGATCTATTACAAAAAAACCTTGGAGATCGCATCCCTGAGGGTGCAAAAAAGAAGAAGCCATAAGATCTAAATTCCAAGAAAGGCAATTCTAGCCATGCCTTGATTGCAATCAACTCCTCTCCTGATGCTTGGATCGTAGATTCAAGAGCATCACATCACATGGCTGCCTCAGAATCAATCTATTTTTCTTTGGATGCATGCAAAGGTCCTCCTATTCTGATGGGGGACAAGTCTTCTGTCGAAGTCACCAACAAAGGAAGGATTGAACTCACCAATGGAAGCTTCAAGAACATGCTGCATGTTCCCAAGCTTTCTGTCAACCTTCTCTCCGTGTATCAGATGATGAATTCCGGCACCAGAAAGAAAGTCGTATTCACACCAAATTTCATGGACATATACGACATGCAAACCAACTCCAGGGTTGCTACCGGTGAGGTAAATCATTAGTCTAGATTGTATACATTTTCTGAATTCATTGAACCTGAGTCTGCTTTACTGCTTACTCATGCTGATGAAAGTAATAGGATATGGTAGGAAAGGTTTGAACATTTGAATTTCAGATACATGCAACAACTTAGCAAGCACAAATTAGTTGATGGTGTACCGGAGAAATTCGTCAAAGGAAAGTCTCAGCAAGCTTCCGCACCTTTAGATCTGATCCACAGTGACCTCATGGGTCCTTTTCCGCATCCATCGATCAACAAAGCGAGGTTTGTTCTCATTTTTGTTGATGATTTTTCACGTTTTACTTGGATCTACTTTCTCAGGCAAAAATCTGAGGTCTTTCAACACCTCAAATATTTCAAAGCTTGGGTTGAGACACAATCCAGAAAGAAGATCAAAGTCCCCCGAACTGATAACAGAGGAGAGTATGTGAATCATGAGATTCATAATATTTTCCATGAGGCAGGGATTCAGTTGTAGCATATAGTTCCCTACACTCCGCAACAAAACGGAGTTGCCGAGAGGAAAAACGGATCTCTAAAGGAGATAGCATGTTGCATGTTGCATGCAAAGTCACTACCACAGAGACTATGGGCCGAAGCACTTAATTGTGCAACATACATCCAAAACAGACCTCCTCATAGATTTGTCAAGGATAAGACCCCCTACGAGGCTTGGAGTGGCCTCAAACCGAAGTGGCCCACTTTCGCATTTTTGGTTCACATGCATGGGCCCAGATTCCCTCTGAAAAGAGGAAGGCACTTGATCCAAAGAGAACTGAGTGCATTTTTTTTGGATACCCCAACGGTGTGAAGGGATATCAACTTATTGATATTTCCTCGGACCGACTCATCATTGAGCGTAGTGTCCAATTCGAGGAGAGTGTCTCGCATGTACCTCAACAGTCGCATGCAGACACCTTCACTCTTCCACCTGTCCAAGATGATGAGCATGCACATGCTGACTCTTCTTCAGATGAGAGTTCTAATTCAGAGGACTCAGATGATTCAGATTCAGAGTTAGCACAGTCAGATGCAGAGTCAGAGCATCCAGATGCAATTGCATATCCAGAGAAGAGGCCCAAGTGGGCACAAACTACTCTTCAGGATGCAGGGGATCTCGTTGGTGATCTAGCCGATACTAGGAGGAATCGATCTGATTTTGAGGAGCCTCCTATTGCACTCACTGCCACTGAACCATTGCCTTCCAGACATATTTTCTTGGTTCAGTCTTCAGATCCACAGTCTTTTGGCGAGGCTGCTGGATATCCCTTTTGGGAATCCGCCATGTAGGAGGAGTACGACTCCCTCCTCGAGAACCAGACTTGGGATCTGGTTCCCCTTCCTTCTGGGGGGAAACTTGTCATATGTAGATGGGTCTATAGGACCAAGAGCACAGTGGATGGAAAGATCAGCAGATACAAATCCAGGCTTGTCGCCAAAGGCTTTTAGCAGGTTCATGGTATTGACTATGATGAGACCTTCGCTCCAGTAGCGAAGATGGATTCCATACTATTAGCACTTGCCATTGTGGCATCCAAGGGATGGGAAGTCCATCAGATGGACGTGAAGAATGCATTTCTCCATGGTGATCTCTCTGAGGAGATCTACATGGAGCAACCCCAGGGATTTATGCAGGACTCATCTTTGGCCTGTTGACTGAAGAAGTCACTTTATGGCCTCAAGCAAGCTCCAAGGGCATGGTATGCCAAGATGGACTCCTACCTGTTGTCACAAAACTTTGTATGTTGTAAATCAGACCCAAATGTATACATGATCAGGACGACTGATTCACTTCTACTTTTAGTTCTGTATGTCGATGATTTGTTGATCACCGATTGCTCGAATTCAATGATAGTTGTAGTTAAGAGGATTCTTCATGACAGGTTTTTGATGACAGACATGGGTATGCTACACTTCTTCCTTGGACTTGAGATCAGTCAGGATGCATCAGGCATCAAACTGTCTCAAGCCAAGTATGCACGAGATCTCCTTGAGAGATTTCACATGAGAGACTGCAAGTCTGCTCCGACTCCTTTCCTATCAGGAGCCAAACTTGAGGATGGCGGGGAGACTCCACTGGTTGACAACACACTGTACAAACAGCTAGTGGGGAGCTTGTTGTATATCACACACTCCAAACTAGACCTCTCATATGCAGTTGGTGCAGTTTCCAGGTTCATGCAAGAGTCGCATGAGCTACATTGGAAAGTTGCAAAGTGTATCCTTCGATACGTACATGGCACCATCACCTTTGGGATTCATTATGCAACAGAATCTACATTAGATATCATTGGGTTTATTGATTTCGACTGGGCTGGCAATAGCATTGATTGCAATTCCACATTTGGTTACTCACTCAGTCTTGGTTCCAGGCCTATCTGTTGGTCGAGCAAGAAGCAAGTTTCCATTTCTCTATCTTCAACCGAGGCAGAGTATAGAGGGGTAGTTAACATAACCATTCAGGCTATGTGGCTACAACATTTTCTCACTGAGTTGAGAATTCAGTTTCATCAGTTGATCGTCATCTGGTGTGAAAACCAGAGCACTCTGAAGTTCTGCAGAGATCCAGTTCAAAGGCAGCAGACGAAGCACATCGAGATCCACATGCACTACATCTAGGACTTAGTACATGAGGAGATCATCAACTTACAGTTTTTTCCTTTAGCAGAACAGACGACAAACATTTTCACCAAGACCTTCACTGGGCATATTTTCCATTCTCTGTGAGGTCGTCTTGGAGTGAAGGGCACAGTTGCCTAGCAACTGTAGTTCTTCTTTTTACATACATTGTACCTTGAGGGGGGGTTTTTCCCATGAGGTTTTCCCTCTTTCCTCACTTTATTTTTAGTGTATCTTTTGTACTTGGGTACCTAACATGGTCTCGTTGATGGGATCCAATCTTTATTTTCACCATAGTGATGTTCAAGGGGGGTGTTGGAGTTACTTCACACACACCTAGGATTTATTTTTCCTAAGGTTTTTATTTGTTCATTAGTCATAATTAGTCATTATCCAGTCTCCTATATTTTAGGAGAGAATATTCCACCTAGAGAATATTCTCTTTCAGTTCACATTTCAGTTTGACTAGTTGAGTTGAGTTTAGATGTTGCACTGGGATCATCACCATGAAACATTGGGATCATCACCATGATAATTCGACCTTGCCTTGGTATCATCACCAAAGTGGTGCATTAGCCTTGATTCCTTGAGTTAACTCCTCACTACTTTGTGTTTAGTCAGTTAACTGAAGACTAGTTGACTAGTTAACTCAACTAGGTGGCAGTTCACTCCCGTAACTGCCTGAGAGACTAGAATAGGTGGCAGTTCACTCCCGTAACTATTGGTGTGTGTCCAGATCACTCTAGACCACCACTATGGTGACTTGGTTTACCTCAAGTCGAACTCATTGAGTTCTACATAGTATATCATGTGTAAATTATTCATTATTCACAACGGTTAATGAGAATTATTTCCATTCTTTCTCTCCTTCCTCTTATTTTTCCAATTCTCTCTGCCAATGTGTGTATCATTGTTTAGCTAGATCTATTCTGTGTAGGTCAACACATTTACAACTTCATTATTGTATTCTCAAAGAATTTGATCTTAATATTGATTTTCCAAATGTTTTATCCATCATAATATTTTTGTGCCTAATGGAATGATCCAGATTTTATGAGCATAACGAAATGAATACAGATTATTAATAGGTGCTTAACACAAAATAATAGAGATACAGTAAAACTGATTTTCTATTCAATAACGAAATAAGTTGAAACTGTAAAATGCAGCGGAAACAAGCTTGCTGGAATGGTGGCAGCTTATCTCTGAGAAGAGATGTGACGACAGTGCGCATTCGCAAGAAGAAGGTTACAATGAGGCTCTGAAGGCCTTTTTACAATAAGAAAGAATTTCAAAAACCCTAACCCTAGGATATGAGACGCCAAAAGTCATGTGGGCCCCGTTTGGGTAAGCTAGTACATCAACTTCCAGGGGTCATAACTACGATCTCCGTTTTAGGCGTGTGATAGCCCGTTGGAAAGGTATCATCGAGGAGATTCATTTTGGGGGGTCAATCATGCCTTCAGATATCATTGAGGAGCTCGATACAAAAAAACCTTCATTTAGGCCCTCAAAATGGCCCCGGAAGTAAAAACTGCTAAAAATAGTAAATTGCCAAAAATGTCAGAAAACTGTTTTGAGCTAGTTGGAAAAGGTGGGTGGCCACCGATATCCATATGGATCAATCCGCCCTCCTTAGGAAGCAATGGCCTCCATTGCATTGAGGTCCCCCATTAGATGAGGAAATTTCTGTTGAATTTGGCCCCGGGTGAGCCACTTGCCTTGGTGCAGGAGTTGCCCTGCTTTGATGACTCGATAAAGCTGGATCCTTTGTTGTCGAGTTCCCTTGATATGTATGTCCACAATCTGATCATTGGATGCCTATTGTATGCAGTCGGAGTTGAGCTCTGTTGGTGTCAGCTGTTATGCTACTTTTGAGGTGTCCAATAATGGTGGGAAATAAGGGCGAAGGAGATCCACATTGAACACTGGGTGCAGGCCAAGGAAAGGAGGAATGTTGAGCTCAAAAGCATTATCCCCCATGACCTTGGTGATAGTGTACGGTCCATAATAGAGTGGGCGAAGCTTCTGAGGGGGTCCTACAAGGTGTTCTTTCTGCAAGTGCAACCAAACTTTGTTGCCCACCTGAAACTTATGCGGCACCCGATGTTGATCATGGTGTTGTTTGTACTTGTCATTGAACTTATGTAGGATATCCTGAACCTGTTGGTGGATGTGTTGGATCTGCTCAATGAAACGGGTGGCTTTGTTGGCTTCAGTTGGAGCAGGAGATGAGTCAGTCGAGGTGACCGCAAGGGGAAGTGCAACATCTATGGGACCCAATGGTTGGAATCCCAACCCCACTTGAAAGGGGCTGTGGTTGGTTGAGCTATGCACGACTCGGTGTAGCTATGTTGGACATAAGGAAGGCTCTCATCCCATGTGTGAGGGTTCTTTGAATTATACATGCGAAGGATATGCACAATCATTCGATTTACAACCTCGGTTTGGCCATCTGTCTGGGGGTGGAAGGTCGTGGATTTGGTGAGCTTGGTGTCCAGCAATGACCAGAGGCTTGACCAGAATGTGATGAGAAATCGACTATCCCGATCTGAGACAATGGTTTGTGGGATTCCAAAATGTACCCAGACTCGTTCAAAGAAGAGCTTGGCAGTGGCCTCTGCTGTGATGCTCTTCTTGCAGGCAACCATAATCGCCATCTTAGAAAAGCGATCAACAACCACAAAAAAATAGTCATTTCCCCGCTTGGTGGATGGGAGGCCCGACATGTAGTCCATTGAGATGGACTCCCATGGCCTGTCAGGAGTAGGAAGAGGGGTGTACAAGCCCTGTTTCTTAGTGGTTGGTTTGGCAATAGCGTAGGCAGTGCAGGACCTGATATACTTGCCGACCTCCTGTCGAAGTTTCGGCCAGTAGAAATGTTTATGTAGCATCACCACTATCTTTTTGACGCTGAAGTGTCCTTCCACCTGACTGTAGTGGTCTTCCCAGATCAGCTTCGCTCGCTCGCTTGATGGAACATAGATATGGCCCAGATGACACAACAACCCATCCTGAAGATGGAAATTATCGACAACTGCATTCGCACCCAACATTTGGTAGGTGGTGGCAAAGTTAGGGTCTGTCTCATAGAGTTGGGGCCATCCATATGTCTCATGGCCGCAAGAGTCTAACGACATGGTGAGTGCCACGACTGGTGGTCTGCTGAGGCAATCAGCGACGCGATTGGTGCTTCCTGTTTTATACTTGAGGTTGAGGTGGAATTGTTGCAAGTATGTGGACCACTTTTGATGGCGGTCATTTTGCATTTTTCCCTGTGTTTGCATGAACTACAGTGGCTTATGATCAGTGTGGATGACTGTCTCCTTCCCAAGAATGTAATGTCTCCACTGGCGACATGCTTGCACAATGGAGTACATTTCTTTGTCATAAGTAGGGTACTTATGGACAGTATCTGACAGTGTCTCACTATGATAGGCCACGGGGTGGTCGTGCAGAGTGAGAACGACGCCCACAACATAGTCTGAAGCATTTGTCTCGATCTCAAAGGGATGCTGCAGGTCTGGTAGTGAAAGTACTGGGGCTGAGCACAAGAACTGCTTCAAATCATCGAACGCTTGTTGTTGGGACCGGCCCCACGCAAATTTTTCCTTACCACCACCCCTATTTATTTGCCTGAGGGCCCATGCAATATGGGAGAAACCCAACACGAACTTGCGGTAGAAATTATCAAGTCCCAAGAAGCTCTGAATCTCAGTGAGTGTTGTTGGGGCTGGCCAGTTACGGATGACTTGGATCTTGGTTGGATCCACATGTATGCCATGCTGATCAATGATGTAGCCTAGGTAATGGACTGTGTCCATGCCGAAGGAGCATTTTTCCAGGTTGGCGTATAGCTTGTGCTGCGACATGGTGTGCAAAACCTGCTGAATATGCTGCAAGTGTTCATCCCAAGTCTTGCTGTAAATTAGAATGTCATCCAGATACACCACTACAAAAGTATTGGTCAATGGTCGCAGGATATCGTCCATCATCCTCATGAAAGTGGTTGGAGAATTTGTCAAACCAAAGGGCATGGCCAACCATTCAAAAAGTCCTTCCTTTGAATTGAAGGTGGTCTTCCATACATCTTTCTGTTCTATCGGGACCTGGTGGTAGCCAGACTTTAGATCAATCTTACTGAAGTATTTGGCCCCCGTGAGTTGATCAAGGAGGTCATCGATTCATGGAATCAGGTATCGGTTTCTGACAGTGATTTTATTCAGAGCCTGGTAATCAATACAGAGTCACCAGGTTCCATCTTTCTTCTGTACCAGTCCGATTGGGCTCCCACAAGGTGATGAGCTAGGGTGTATATGCCCCTTGTGGAGCAGTTCTTGGATCTGTCTCTTGATCTTCTCATTCTCTAACAAAGAGCGACGATAGACTGGCCCATTGGGCAGCGGTGCGCCGGGGGCCAGATCAATGGGGTGCTTGACCTGGTAGTGCAGAGGTACCCCTGTAGGTGAGGAGAAGATATCCGAGTATTCTTCCACGACCTTATCTACTTGCTTTTGTTGTGTGGAGAGGTCGGCTGCAGAGACCTTGGATGTGGCTGTGATCTTTCGCTTATTCTGAGAGCGAATCACGAAGAAGACAAACTTTCTCATCTGAGAGATGACCTTCTTGCATTGCTTAGCAGAGATTAAGGAAATAACACTAGGTGGGACTGCCTCGGTTATCCTGTACAATTTCCTGTTCAAAGTAATAATAACACTACGAGGCCTAGAATCATATACAACATGACGTTTCCATAAATAAGGTTGGCCCAAAAGAACATCACAAACTTCAAGAGGAGCAACATCACACAATACCTTGTCTTTGAAGGGCTTGATGTCGTACGATAGTCAACACTGTTGGCTGACGCGGAGATCACTTCCTTGGCGGAGCCATCCAATGGTGTAGGGTTGTGGGTGCGGTGTTGTTGGCAGGGCTAGCCGCTTGACGACCTCTGCTGAGATGAGGTTCTTCTGGCTACTACTGTCAACGATGAAGTGCAACGAGGTGCCTTTTACCCACATCTGTGAATGGAAAGTGCGCTCTCCTTCTTCTAGATCATCTAGTTCACCAGGCTGGAGCTTGGTGGTAGAAACAGTGGCACTGGGTTCCGCATCAATGATCCTTCTTCCCCTTTCTGGTTAAGTCTCAGAGTCAGAATCTGCATCTGATTAAGAGGCTTTCACTTCGGCCACCAACGACTTCTTTGAGCGACAACCAACAATGTTATGCCAAGGGCTCTTATGGAAGTCGCACCACTTCCCGATATCTTTCTTTGTCTTTCTGGTGTCCTTCTTTGCTTGCAGCTTGTACTGGTTGTCTTGATACTGTCCATATTTTCTCTGTCCTTTGTTCGGCGGGTTGGGGCCATCCTTTCCTAGCTTTTTTTGTGAGGGGTTCCCAGGCCCAAATTGCTGCGTCTTTTGTTTGAGCTTCTGCTCGATTTTGACAGCATATCGGTAGGCCTCGCCCAAGGATGAGATGTCTAGAAATTCCATTTCGGTCTGGATGTATCTATGCAGAGCACCACGATACTTGAGCACCAGATGTTGCTCAGAATCTTTCATACCCAACTTGGTGTGCAAGGTATGGAAGATATTTGTGAAATCTGGCACTGCTTGGTCTCTTTCTTTCCGCAGTGTGGTCCATTTGGTATACAAGTCGTCATAACTTCTGACAAGGTAGTATTGTTCCTTAATAGCATCCCTGAAGGATTCCCAGGTCGCCGTGACTGAAAATAATGAGGTTTCCTCTATTTCCTTTTGCTCACAAAAAGTTTCCCACCAATCTTTGACATGGGGAACGGCTTTGAGGAGCGCAAAAGTAATCTTTTCTCTATTCAAAAATTTATGAACAAAAAAATACCCTTCTAGTAGATTCAACCACTTGTCTATATCATCTGCATCTATCTGACCTTCAAATATAGGAATATCAAATTTTATTTGTACCTTGAAGGGGGCGGCGCCTCCGTTCGAAGAAGATGCATTGCCTGTTGGTAGTCGCCGAAGGATTTGTGCGAAACTATCCATCATCTCGTTCCTCTGTTGCGTGAGGGCTTCCTCAATCAACAGTTTGAAAGGATCTTCTATCCCATCATCTTTCTTTTCTCCTGCCATGGGAGGTCGCTTGGGCATGCGAGAGCTTCTGTCTTCAAGAGAAACAAGCTCGAGACCCAACTCTTTGTACTCCGACCTCGTTGGGGACATGCATTAAGACGACAAGGAGCAGACCGCTCTGATACCATTGATCTTGATTTTTTGAGAAGAAAAAAATGAATACAGATTATTAATAGGTTCTTAACACAAAATAATAGAGATACAGTAAAACTGGTTTTCTATTCAATAATGAAATAAGCTGAAACTGTAAAATGCAACAAAAACAAGCTTGCTGGAATGGTGGCGGCTTATCTCTGAGAAGAGATGTGACAACAGTGCGCATTCACAAGAAGAAGGTTACAATGAGGCTCTGAAATCCTTTTTATAATAAGCAAGAATTCCCAAAACCCTAGACATCCAAAAACCTAACCCTAGGAGATGAAACGCCAAAAGTCATGTGGGCCCCATTTGGGTAAGCTAGTACATCAAATTCCAGGGGTCGTAACTTTTGCATACGATCTCCGTTTTAGGCGTGTGATAGCTCGTTGGAAAGGTATCATTGAGGAGATTCATTTTTGGGGCTCAATCATGCCTTCAACTATCATTGAGGAGATTGATCCAAAAAAACCTTCATTTAGGCCCTCAAAATGGCCCCAGAAGTAAAAACTGCTAAAAATAGTAAATTGCCAAAAATGTCAGAAAACTGTTTTGAGCCAGTTGGAAAAGGTGGGTGGCCATTGATATCCATCTGGATCATGGAATTATCATTTAAATTTCTATTATATATGCAATCCATCTTTCTTATCTCTTTACTATGGATATTGTTTACTATCTTGATGAATGTTGTGATAGAAATGCCAACTTATTATTTATCATACTCATTTGGTTTATCTACATTGTAAAATATTGTATATATGGTTTTATTTTAAAGATACATGGTCCCAATCTCAGGTACTATTTTGAATGTGAATGTTAGATTTTACAAAGTCTGGTCCTTCTCAAATTTTGTTTATTTTTGTTTATAAGTTTGTAAGAAAAATATGAGTACCACCTCTCTAAAAATGGAGGGGGGTTCATATCCTCGTGAGGTTGACATTAAGACCATAAAAAGGGTCTTTTAGATAAACATTTTTTTTTACCATACTAGGGACAACAAAAGGCTAGCTTCACAGACTAGAATCTAATGACTCAACCTGACCCAAATCAACCAAATTTGTAAATTGGTCATAGAAATCAACAAAGCATATTGCATCAGTTGTATAACTTAGAAATAACAACAAGAAGAACCTGAGTTGAGCTAGAAAGATCGTGGGAAACTCTTGATCATGAAGAAGAAAGAGAAATCGCAAGAAGACAAAGACAAAGAGCTGGAAATTAAGAAACGACTAGAAACATACAAAAGGGACAATAACAATAAGTAAAAGTAAACAACTTCAAAATTTCAAAGTTGGAGAAATTTCTAAGACTAAAACAAGAAAAACTCAGAAAATGGGTGACAGGGAAGAAGGAAGAAATGAAATTCCCGAAAATCAAGAAGAAATACATGAGAGACAAATAATCCCACAAAGAAGGGTTAGAAATATCCCACTCAACCTTATTGGGGAACAACACCAATTACCTACTCTTCCACAAGGAATCTTATTAGTATTTTTAGGAGACAAAGTAATGGAACCAAAGAGACATATGGACCAAATTTTGTTTATGTTTGAAATACATCTAATAGAACATGATGATGTAATGGTTATATTTTTTCTTCAGACGTTGATAGGTCCATCCTACGAATGGTACATGTCCCTTCCTACCTGATCAATTTCATCATTTGATGATTTGGAAACTATGTTCATGACCACATATGCACCCTCAATTGCATATCATACATTGCTCACACAGCTCACCCAAATCCATCTGAGAAAGGGAGAGAGAATTATAGATTTCAATTTTTTGTTTTTCAAGATGCTAAACCAGATTCCAGAAGAGAAAAAAAAAAAAGCCCAGTTATACTCGGATGCTATTAGAATGACATGTCAGCTAATGTAAAATATGCTATGAGAGTTTCTCAAATAGAATGCTTGGATGGAGCTATGAGAAAAGCAATAGAAATGGAATATATTATGATAGAAACAAATGTTGACCCTAATATTAGCCTTGGAAAAGTTCAAAGGCAAATGGATAACCTTACTATAGAAAATCAAGGAGCATCAACCTCAAAGAATGTTGAAAAACGAGGAATTGGTGGAGGATTTTTCCAAGGTTTTATCCCAAATGTAATAAATGATACTTCTACAACCCAAGATACAAAACAAAGGTTGTAAATAGATCAAATGAATAGAACTATTCGACAAATGCAAAATGAATTAACAATATTAAGGAGAGATGAAAACTTTGTTCCAATAGATCAAAACCCAAGAGTCCCTGTTCAGGAACAAAGAATAATTCCTAATCAAGAGCAGAGGGCGAGAAATGATGGTAGAAATTAAGAACAAAGGCCAAGATCACCCCGAGTGCCAAATACCAATGTTCTTTTATTAGAAGATATTGTTTATGAAGAAAATTTTGAAGATCTTGATCAATAATCAAATATCAT
This sequence comes from Picea engelmannii, assembly GCA_009831015.1. NCBI lineage: Eukaryota > Viridiplantae > Streptophyta > Pinopsida > Pinales > Pinaceae > Picea > Picea engelmannii. The sequence continues at coordinate 213,907 of ML793923.1, forward strand.
CCAAAATGAAAGTTTAGAATCTGTACAGACTAACGAAGAGGGTCATCTTTCTACTTTTTTAATGAACAAGAAGAGTTTGATATTTTTCAAGAAAATTTTGTGCAAACAAGAACACAAGATAACAAGTTTAAATCAAAAGAAGCTCCAGAAAAGGAAAAGACTAAAGCAAATCAAGCAGAAGCAACAAAGCAACAAGTTGCAGCTAACCAGGCTAAGACTCCAAAACTAATGACCTATAATGTAATAGATGATTTATCTAAACTCACAATTACTTTGGCTTTTATGGAGGTAGTCAAGATACCACAACAAAGGAAAACATTGTTAAGACTAATTGATGATCCATATACAAGGATGGAGGTTGCAATTATAAAATCGAAACAACAACAGAGCTATTCATCAGCTAATCCAAGAGGAAAAGTTCCACAATTCTATATCACCATAGAAAATCATAATGTTATGTTGCACAATTGTTTGATTGATAGTGGGGATACCAACAACATCATGCATTTATCAGTCATGCAAGCACTTAGGATGGAATGTACAAGGCACTATGATAGTGATGAAACAATTTATGCTATTGACTCAAGAAAAGCCCCATCCTATGGGGATATTAAATATTTTTGTACTTGGATAAATGCAACTTCTCATATTACAACAATAATTACTATTATAGTGGTATATCTTCCTCCAACATACAGAGTTGTTTTTGGCAGAGATTGGTGCTCTATGATTGGAGTCTATATCATGAATTATGGAAGTTGTATGATGTTTCCTCATAAGAATGGAACAATGGTTAGAGTTCCCAAAGAATTTAGAAAATATGTTTCTTTCAGAAAAAAGGAGAATGAGTTGACGAGAAATTATCTTGATGCTAGAATGGGAAATTACAATGTCTTTGATTCATAATAACTCAACATTCCGAAAAAAAAGAGGAGAATTTGTTTCGACATTATATCTAGGGTCACAAAGTTTAGGTCTTTGTGACTACATCTCTCTTAGTCACTCTGTGAACCAAACCGAACTGCAAAGTAAGTGGTCCAAATGGATCATGCACATGCAAGAATATGACTTAGATGTTAAAACAAAGAAAACCATAAGGGGAATAGGGTTGGATAAATTTCTAACTCAATCCCATGCCTTTGTCATAGTTGAATCACCTCAAGTAGAAGACTTGATTTCTTACGAAGAAATGGTAAACAAAACCGAGTTGGCCTCACAACCATGGTATGAACCTATCACGTGTTTTCTAATCAATGGTGTTTGTCCACCATACATGGATATCAAAGCCAAGAGAACACACTTACAAGTTGTTTGGTATGTCTTACAGGATCAAATCCTTTATAGGATGAACCTTTATGGAATGTTTTCACATTGTCTTACTCCTAATCAAGCCCAAATGACACTTGAAAAATGTCATTTCGGGGTTTGTGGAGGTCACTTTTCAACCAAAACCATTGCAGGATTTTTTTTACTTGCAATTTACTATTGACCTTCCCTCCATCAATATGCCCATTTATTGGTCCCAAAATGTGAAGCTTGCCAATTCTTCACTAGGAAGCAAAATTTAGCTATTGTTTCTCTTAAGCCCATTGAAGTACAAGTCCCTTTCACAAGATGGGGTACAGACTATGTTGGGCCAATCTTCCCACCTAGCATTGGTCACATATTTATCTTGATTGTTATTGACTACTTTACAAAGTGGTCAGATGAAGCAGTTTCCCTTAGGAATGCTACAAATCAACATGTGGTAGAATTCATTGAGCTTAACATTTTATCTTGTTGAGATATTGATTGATAATGGTATATGGAACCCCTTATGTTATACATGTTCACTTGCAAATTCCATCCTTGAGGTTGGCTATTGATAATTTAGAATATGATTTCCATCCCTTACAACATCATTTAGACACCTTGATCGAACTAGAGGAGGTTAGAAAAGAGGCATTCCAACACCTCCAAAAGAAGCAAGATATTTTCAATCGTTCGTTCGATAAGAGATCCACAATGGTAAATTACAAAGTAGGGGATGATGTCCTACTATGGGAAAAATAACATGAGGCCCCATCCAAACACCGCAATTTTGATTCCTTATGGTTGGTTCCTTACATGATCTATGAGTTTTTAGGGATCAATGCTTTTAGATTAAAAACCTTGGATGGTGAATCACTCTAATTCCAAGTGAATGGTCGCCACCTAAAGTTCTTTTACGCCTGATAAACCTCATATTTTTATACATATGCCACCACAATTTGATTTTATGCTTGTATATAATTTCCTTTCTTTCATTTTTTAGCTTTTTCCTCGTTTCATTTTAGTTTTGAGTGTAGGACCCTGTGATTTTCCTCTCGATTTTGGCCTTTTTCATTTTAATGTCGTAGGCTACCCGCTTCTACATAAAGGAATTTCTATATTGTGAGTTTCATTAGCTCAATGGATTTGATATTTACATCTATAATTCCCAAACCCTAAATACCCTAGTGTGTGAAGACCTTCATAGAGGGTGAATGAGATGTACCACAAGATAGCAACGCCAACCTTTTAACCAGACAATACATGCACTTACAAACATCCATTGCAACTCTTTGAAATGGAAGAATATTTTGATGAAAAAGTGAAGGATCATGTGGTAACAAAGTCAATTTTGATCATCTATTTTGAGAGAATGCATACACGACAATAAACATTGATCCATAAACTAGAGATTGATAACCTATATGTCTTTTGTAGAATTACAATTTGGTTTTTACAATTATTGTGTGAATGTTGAGATTATGCTTCTTCGATCATTATTTGGACATGAATTCTCTGCCCAAATTTGAAATCACGAATTGGCTGTGTTTGTGTTGTATATGGTGCCATGGTCAGTCACGACTTGGCTTCTTTGTTTATGGTGCCAAGGAAAATCAATGGAAAAATAAATCCACTTCCATTTTCACAATTTATGTTTTGCCACATAAGAGGTACTTTGTATTATTTTGAATGAATGTGCACATTGCAACCGAGGTGTGCATACACAACACTTTTTATATCATATCTCCGCTATTGTTATAGGATATATATAAATATGGTCAGTAACTAATAAGAAGCATGTTCAACCAATTTGAAAGATGTTCATGATTTTTTTGTTTGTCATCTATTTTCAATTGAATCACCCATTTATATATAGATATATATAATATGTAGGTTTTTACAGTTAATCATAATGTAGATTGAGATTTTTAGAGATTAACTACATAATGTTGCTTGAATTTTTTAAAGATTAACTGCATATAAATTTGACATGTCCATTGTTTTAAGCAGACACTCCACCCATCATCATGAATAAAAAAAAGTTGAAATAATGATGATAGCAATTA